>WBMY01003003.1:292543-308400 GCA_013397315.1 Donacobius atricapilla | reverse complement strand
CCGGCGCCGTGCGGGCAGCAAAAGGTTCAGAGCCATCGCTGCGGGAGGCCCCGCCGCCGGCCCCGGGTGTCTGAGGGCGCCGGGGCGGAGCGGCTGTGCCGGGGCAGGGCCAGGGGAGCGCGGGTGCCAGCCTGGCCGGGGCGCGCAGGGGTGTGGGATAATCGGGCTGGAATCCCGGCTGAGAAAGGTGTTGCGAGGCTCGGCAGGAAGGCGAGCTCGGCGCTCCCGGTGGGTGTGTCTGCTGCCGCCTGTGCCCTGAAAGGTTCTTCGGGCCGGTGGGTGCTGCCTTTCGGAGAGAAAAGGAATTATCGAGCATTAAGTGGCCTTGTGCCCAGGTCGTAGTCGGCTGTTTTGATAACTGAGTTCATTTGAAACTTGTTCTACTCGTTTATCGAAGCTCCGCAGTCGCTCCACGTGCATGCGTGTCCCAGGCACCGTCCCTGCAGCCAGGCAAAGAGGCAGGCTGCTAATTGCATGATTATGCAGAATTTTTAATGAAGTTACGCCGCTGTGTAAATAGAGCCCAGCAAGTGGTTGGGCTGGTGCCGGAGCGCAGCTGACTCACAGTGAAACATCGCAGCCCGGCAGTGAAACACCACAAACCTTCTGGGAGGAGCTCCCGAGCTCCGGCAGGGGCTGGAATTCCCGACCCCCGCAGGGGATCAGGCTGGGGGTGCCCCCCTGGAGCAGTTTGGTTTTCACAATCCCACGTTTTCACTGCTCCAAGGGCAGCTTTGCAGCTCCTTCTGCAGTCTCGGCAGGGGCTGTTGCACACCGATTTCCTGGCTCTGTTTTCACCTGCATGGAAAAGGAACAGGATTTTCCTACTTCTCCGTGCAGGTGCTGACTCCCAGTTTAACTGGAAGCCCAGCTGAGCTGAACCCAGCACAAACTGGGTGTTTGCAGTTTCACACCCCTGACCAGAGACATTCACCTTTTCTTTTCAAATCCCTGGCCATTGCAGACTTCCCTGGAAGTCTTTGGGAGAAGACTTCCCAGGACTTTATCCTTCCCTAATCTCACTAAGTGTTGTTTTTTTTCTACATAATTTG
Source organism: Donacobius atricapilla (assembly GCA_013397315.1). NCBI lineage: Eukaryota > Metazoa > Chordata > Aves > Passeriformes > Mimidae > Donacobius > Donacobius atricapilla. The sequence goes on along the minus strand of WBMY01003003.1, from coordinate 307,348 downwards.
TATTTTTTAATTGCCCACCACGGACACAGGTGAGATTAAGGCCATGAGAGGTGAGTCAGGACTTTGCTGTGGAGTTCTGCACCCCAGAGGCAAGGGATTGACTCCATCCATGGAATATTTTGGAGGCATTCCTGAGAGCAGCTGCCTGAGCCTGGGATTGAGAGGGCAGAGGGAAGGCAGAGCATTTCCCTGTGACTGTGCAGCCAGACCTGAGCACATCCCGGTGGGATTTTTGCATTTTTACTCCTGTGCTTGCCTGGATTTTGGTTGGGATGGTGGATGGAAGCTGGGCAGGTGCTTGTAGCCTCCCACTCCCCCTCCTGCAGTTCTGGGGGTGTTCTTTTACAAGAAACTTTTCCGTGTTGCAGCTCTGGGGAGGCAGATTCTCCTCGTTGTGTTTCAAGTGGAGAATTTGCTGTTTCAGTTCTGTGCAGAAATTGTAGAGCAGTGCTGGTAGCACTAAATAATTGCATGAAACTGGCTTCCAGATTTCTTAATTAGTCGTTTAATCAAATGCTGTGGAATCTATCAGCATCAGTGTTTTAGGTGCATGTGTAGCTTGGCTAAACTTACTGTCAATATTTACATTTATTCCCTCATTTAGCCCAGGGAATTACAGTCTGGGTGCTGTATTTTAGAGTTGTATCAGTTTATTTGCATGTCCAGCGAGTAAAAATCCCGTTTGGTTTGTCATAAAGGCATATGAAAAACCTGAGCTGCCTTTATAAAAACATTGAAATACATGAACAAGGTCCCTTTGGGACCTGCTCTCTTCAGGATTATGCTAATAGTGATTGCTCAGGACTTGACATAGTTTTATAGTAAAATGTGCATTTTTTACCAACATTTCCAGTCATCATTTGTGCTCCAGGCTGGAAAGGGCAACCCCAGGTCTGTGACATTGTCAGACCCCTTGGAATCGCTGGGACTGCTGTTCCTTTGCGTCTCAGCCACTCCATTCCTCCCCAGTATCTCTTTAAAAATTAAATTCTGACCCTGAACTCATTAGCAGCCAGCAGTGAGGTTGAACTTGAATCATCTCCCCCTCCCTAAAATAACTTCCCTGTGCTTCAGCGTGGATCAGCTCTGCTGTGCCTCGGGGAGGTGGCATTTCCTCGCCCCCTTTTCCAGGATTCCGTCGCATTGGTGTGGCAGCTCCAGCCTGGCCAGGCCTGGGAGCTGGGCTGGAGCAGGGATTGTTCATTTGGATGTGATTCAGTGCTGGCACCACATGGAAAGCGCAGCCATGGCCTGGAGCCGCTGCCCCAGCCCTGCCTCCCTGCGCCCAGATTTGTGTCCCGGCCCTGCGCTTCGCTCTGGGCTCTGGGGGTTTTTCCTTCTGTTTGCAGGCAGCTGCAGGATTGAGGGAAATGGAAACAGAGATGGAAACAGAGAGCACTGCTGAGGCATTTTCCATAAAAAATCTACAGTCGCCGTTTCCAAAGTGTTTAAAGGGGTATCTGAGGGTCTGGGGTGAACAGGTGGGAATCCTCTCTTGGCTGAGGGGAGAGAGTGAGGAGGGCAGGATTCCATGGGTCTGACTGCATCCTCTGACCCAGCATGGCTTTTCTGTGCTCTGAGACAGCTGTAGAACTGAGTGTTTGAGTCAGAACTTGAGGATTTTGTTGAACTGTCAGAACTTTCGGAAAAGGAGACCAGAACTTGAGACTGGAGCAAGGTGCAAAGCCCAGAGCAAGGCTTTTCCTCTCTGGCACCTTGTGAGGAGTCTGTAGTAAGCTGTGAGCAGAATGTTGTTACTTTGTGGGCAATTAGGGCCACTTCCTCTAGATTCATGTCTAATTGTTTGTTAAACCAGCCGGACATGCCTGAAGAACTCCAATCCAGGCGACAAATTGGGGGTAGTCTTACGTACTCTGAATCAGGACATAATTATTGACTTGGTGCTGGAGAGGAGGTGCTTGCAGCATTTGTAAGTCACACATTTCCATTTGCCACCTGAATAATTTACACTGGGCAGCTCAAGCAGGTGTGTAATCCCAGGTGTGTAATGTCACCTGTAGCTGTGGGACTTTGGGTTGGCTTTATCAGAGAATTAACATTCATAGCATTTATTTTCATCACTGGAAGAAGGGAGGGTGGAAGTAGAGTTGGCTGAGCAGATTTCTGTCTCCAGCAGTGCTCTGCTTCTTGCCTGACTTGTTAAGCTGAAAGAAACAGAATATTCATCTTTGCACTTCAAACCCAGCCTGAGAATAACTGAGAGTAATTGTTTCAGGGGGGAAAGAGATCCATAACCCTTTGGAAAGTGGGAGGAGGTCACTTCCAGGTTTTCCCCCCCGATGTTTGTATTCTGGTTTAATGCTGTGTGTGGTGAGTGTTTGTTGCTGCAGATTTGGGACTTCTGACAGTTTGGGGCTGGAAGCAAAGCCAGACTGGACCAGTTCATGTGGACCACACCGGTTCCCTTGAACGAGCTTTAGGATTTTACAGGAGTCCTGAACACATAAATGTGCTTTTGTGCTGTTCTGGTGTCTGCTTTGACTGCCTATAAACTTCTAAAAGTTTGTGCTTTAATTGTCCTGAGGAAAATGAGAGATCCCAACTGTGTTGTGCCATGGAGTTGAGGAAACTGGGCCCTCCATGGTTCATTTGTTCAAGGTAGACACTGATTATATTAGAGGACTTTACTTCAGAGCTGCTGCCATTCAAAAGTGAAGTGTGAACACCTGGGGAAAGACGCTAAAATAACCGAGTGCAGCTTGTTCAAGATGTGCTCTATGTTACTGAATCTCTGTTGTTTGGTTCTTTAATCAGGATTTAGAGCAAATGCTTTTATTGCCTTGGATTCATCTGTTTACAGGCACATCGCTCGCTGTCTTGTTGCTATTAAAAAGGAAATAGCTTTCAGTGCTTGCTCCAGCAGATGTCAGTTTGGGGGATTCCTGCACTTGCTGCCAAAATAAAGGGCAGCACTTACATTATTATAGTTTGTTTCTATGTTGTGTTTTACATTTCAGCTCCTTTTATAGTGGATACTTGATGTGGGCTTGTAAAACAGATGGGGATAAACTTTGTTATGAAAGGATGGGAGGGAATGATTTTAAACTAAAAGTGGGTTGATTTCGACTAGAAAGGAAGGAGTTTTTTTCCATTAAGGATGGTAAAACACTGCACAGGGTGCCCAGAGTAGCTGTGGCTGCCCCTGGATCCCTGGAAGTGTCCAAGTGGAATAGGGAGAGGTGTCCCTGCCCATGGCAGTGAATGTGCTCTGAGGTCCCTTCCAACCGAAACTATTCCATGATTTATCCACTTAACCTCTCCCACACTGAGCTGTGAATATATTTCCCCATTCAGACCCGTTGATTGGCCCCAGAGCTGAATTTTACTGCTCTGTGCCTGTGTAATGTCTGAAGTTACAACCTATTTATAAATGAAATATAAACCCATTTATAAATCCTCTCCTTCCCTCAGCATCCACTTCGTCACTCCCCACAGCACTGTCCCTGCACTGTTTGATGTGTGAGGCTCCTCTGCCAGCTGACAGAACAATGCTGGTGAACACTGGGCCTTGCACAGCTGGGAGCTGTTTGTGTTTGTTCTCTCAGAGGCCCGGGGAGCTGCAGAATCCCTGCGAGCTGTGCTGGCAAAGCCTCCACTCCTGTGTGTGTTACTGGGGCACTGGGAGAAGCCCAAGGTCAGGAGGAATCTTGGGGGTGGAGAAATCAGCGGGATGGACTGGGAGCGGTGGTGATGTGGGAGGCAGTGACTGGGATGAACTGGGAGCGGTGGTGATGTGGGAGGCAGGGATGAACTGGGATGAACTGGGAGTGGTGGTGATGTGGGAGGCAGTGACTGGGATGAACTGGGAGCAGTGGTGTGGGAGGCAGTGATGAACTGGGATGGACTGGGAGCAGTGGTGATGTGGGAGACTGGGCTGAGCTGGGAGCAGTGGTGACGGGGAGGCAGTGGCCAGGATGAACTGGGTTGAACTGGGCTGAACTGGGAGCACTGGTGATGGGGAGGCAGTGGCTGGGATGAACTGGGCTGAACTGGGAGCACTGGTGATGGGGAGGCAGTGGCTGGGATGAACTGGGCTGAACTGGGAGCACTGGTGATGGGGAGGCAGTGGCTGGGATGAACTGGGCTGAACTGGGAGCACTGGTGATGGGGAGGCAGTGGCTGGGATGAACTGGGCTGAACTGGGAGCACTGGTGATGGGGAGGCAGTGGCTGGGATGAACTGGGCTGAACTGGGAGCACTGGTGATGGGGAGGCAGTGGCTGGGATGAACTGNGGGCTGAGCTGGGCTGAGCTGGGAGCAGTGGTGATGGGAGGCAGTGGCTGGGCTGAACTGGGAGCAGTGGTGACAGGGAGGCAGTGGCCGGGCTGAACTGGGCTGAACTGGGCTGAGCTGGGAGCAGTGGTGACGGGAGGCAGCGGCCGGGCCGAGGAGGGGAAGGCGCTGCTGACGAAGGTCAGCCCTGGGCAGTGCTCCTGTTTTCCCTGCCCCTGCTCCCACTTCCTTCCCACGCGTTCCTCTCACTGGGGCCCGGCTTTGGTGCCGCACTTGGAGAGCGTTGAATGGGGGGTCACAGGAGCGGGCCCTGCTTTGCCTTCCGCAGGGGGGATCCTGGGGGCCTCGCAGGACCAGCTCCTCATGGAATAAACGTGCCTGGGGGAGTTTGCAAAGCACCCTGCATTCATTGATTTAGAACCTCTCCAGTCAAGGCCTCAGAGGAGCAAACTTCTTTGGAAACAGAGCACTTCGGAGTTTCTGTGGGTGGCATGGCAGCAGTCAGGGTGCCCTGTGAGCTTTCCTCCCTAGTGGAAATGGGCTCAGCCTTTCCAGGAGGAAGATTCCGTGGCATTTGGAAGAGTGAAACCTTGGATAGTCTGTGGCACTGCTCCTTTCGGGATTATCAGTTTGTTTGGAGTGCTTATGCAGGCAAAGTGCTGCAATCCAAGGTTCAATTTACAGTAATTTGTTACGCCTGGAGCACAGACAGCCTTCCATGAAAAGGGATCCTTTCGAACCCCGAGCTGACAACTCTTTATCTGACCTCAGTGCTCCACAGCCAAGGAGTTTTAAAGGATGGGGAAAGCAACATCTAATCCGTGTTGAGGAAACCATGACAGTGTGTTCTATAAATTTGCAGCAATGCAGCCCCAATCTGCTCCGTTTCCACTTCCCCCAGGGTCATTTGAATAGTCCTGAAGCTGGAGGTATTATCTCAGCAATTACAGCAAGTGCAGGCAGACTTGGGCATCAGCTCATGCAGATTTCTTTCCTGAAAGGTTTTAAGTAGCTCTGACTTGGCCTACTTGTTCTTTTTTCCCCCTTTTTGTTTTGATTTGTTTATTCACTCTTAAACCAACTCCTCAGCAGTGGGTTTAAGCAGCTCCTCTGAAGTGGAGTGCTGCACGATGGTTTCCCTTGGAGCCTTTCCACACAACCTGAAAGCTGCTTCCCAGCTTGTTTTCAATGCTAAATCTTCTCCTGCTCTCAATTGGTAAAAGGAAACTGCCAAGTGAGTAATTAGAGAGCAAGACTTGTGCACCAGACATGTTCTGGACACTGAAATCCTGTAGGTATTTTTCCCTTTTTTTGCCTTTTTTTAAGGGAAATGTCTTTTGCAGGCAGGTGCTCAGTGGGAGGCAGCAGGTTCCAGCCCAGGACTTAGGATGGTGTGGAGTCCAAGCCAGAATATCCTCAGGGATTTTATTTCATCAGGTTTTTACTCCAGTGGTGCTACACACCTTCTGCATGTGCATCCAGCTGCAGTGAAAGGTTAGAGATACCCTGAGTTACAAGCCTTTAATTCCTTCATTTGAACTGAATTAGATTCATTGCAAAGAGAGAAATGTGTAAAAATCAGGTAATGTGGAACTCAATATTTGGTACTGAGCTAAAATAATAGTAATTATCCTTAAAGAAAGGCTGAATCTTCCAATTTGCATGGGCTGTATGGAGAGGGCTTTAAATTAACTGATTGTTAAAAGTGAGCTACTGGAATTAATTAGTCTTGGGTGTGTTTTAGACAGGCCTAAAGCAACTGAAGGGTGGAGGGAAGCATAGAGAACTACAGTTTCAACAGGATACAATGAACAGATAGAAATTTTTCTGTGATTTTGGGAGACACATCCAGATTTTAAAAGTTCTCTTTGACAATCTGCCACTGGCCACAAATGAACTGTTAATGGAGCATCTTTTGGGGTGTATATATTTATCTGTGTCCATCGGAAGTAGTGGAGTGCCCAAAATAAGCGCAGTAAACTTAAACAAAAAAACCCCAAACAAACAATAAAACCACAAAATCCCCCCAAAACAACAACAACAACAAATTGACTTCTTGTAGATTTTGGGAGCACCAATATTGAAAACAGACCAAACTGTAAATTTGGAATTTTGAAAAGGTTGGAAGGACTTCACCATTTTATTTAATTGCCTTGTACTTTAGCAGCTGCTTCATCCCTGTTAAAAACCGTGGTAAAACCTCATGAAGCATTTGTCTGACAGGTTTTTCTGAATTTCTGTGTCTGTCAATGACACCGAAGGAATCTTGAGTCTTTTTTGTCATTATATTGAGCTGGTGGTGGCTATGGAATGGCTCTAAACCCACCGGCAGTTCAAAACCTGTGTAATTAGAGCCCCCCGAGCCTGTCAGGGGTAAATGCCATGAGCTGTCAGGGCTCTGGGATCTTCCCACTTGTGACTCTGTGCTTTGTGGGTTTTTCCCTCATTTTCCAGCTCCTGTGCTCACTGTTTGCTGAGCAGCAGCACGGCCTTGACCTGATTATTTTGACAGGAGCTCAGAAGAACAGTGCTCAGATCCTGACCCAGAGTCGTGCTAATTTTGGTCCTTTTTTTTCCTGGAGCTGCGGCAGCAGCTGCTCCATGCTCAGAAGGTCTCTCACACCCTTCTTTCGGCTTTTCTAACCCTCCTCACGTGTGCAGAGTTACCTCCAGAGCAGCAGAAAGCGGGTATTTGGGAATGGAAATGTGGATTCCGGCCACATGGGAAAGTGTTAGTTCAGGGTAAAATATTAGGTAGTCTGTAATAACAATCCACTAATTCTCAGCCAAGGTTTGTGGTCGAGCAGGATTTCACTGAGACTTAGTAAAACTCATATTGCTGAAGAGGGAGGAGGTTGTAACTTGAAGCAGGAACCACGAGGATGCTGGAAATGTGGAATTCTCAGCTGACAGCAGCTCCCCTTCTGTGCCCTTAATCGCTCCCAGCTTTTATTCATGCACAGCTTCACCAAAACTCTTCAACTCAGAGCCTGATTGCAATTTCTACCATAAAGCTAATTAAATATAACACAGAGAAAACTCCTCTCCTCTGATTCCTGTCAGATAAGTGAATGCAACCTATGAGCCTTTTGTCAGTAAGAATAATTACAAATCCAGTAAGTTTAAGGTCACCAAGTATTGAAGTCCCTGGAAACTTGATACATTTCCAGTTTCTGAAATCAATTAAATCTGGGCTAGGCAAAATACTCTTTTTTTTTTGCAGGAATAGGATTTTTTTTTTTGCTAAAAAGAGCAGCAGTGTTCTTTGTGATCTCCTTTTGGTGCTGCAGTGAGTTACCACTGGCTAAGAAACAGAAGTCTTCTACTATTTATTCCACTTGCATGGTGCATTAACTGGAAATAAGTCTCTAGGACTTCTCTGCTGAGCAAATCACTCAGAGCTTACAAGCTGGAAGAGCTGATAGATCTCTCTCCTGGTTTTGATGGGTTATTCAGGTAAAACGTCAGAAATACTGTGAGATCACTGCCTCTGTGTGGCTTGGTTAGACAGCTCCCTCAGGGAAGGGCGTTTGAAACGGCTCTTTTCACATCCTTTTTCTTCAAAAAATTCAACAAAACTTGCCTTGGTGTTCTCTGGGTAAATATTAGTTTACCCCAATGCTATTTTCTCTATATCTCATCCAGATCTGAGCATGGAGTAGAATCCCAGAATCATTTAGTTTGGAAAAGACCTCCAGGATCATCGAGTCCGACCCGACAATCCCCACCTTGTCACCAGCCCAGAGCGCTGAATGCCACCTCCAGCCTTTTCTTACATTTTTAAATCAAGATATTGGTGTGATGTCCCTCACTGTGTTGGTATGAGGAAGTGAGGAAAACTTGAATATTAACAATTCCCTTGTTTGATACGTCAATATTTGGTATATTAGATTTTTTTAAGGCTTTGTCTTTTCTTTGTTTTTTGTCTTTTCAGTGAACACGAATCTTCTTGGATAGACCCTTCTTTTAATTAGCTGATATGCATAAAATAAAATGACTGCAACTATGACAGGAAATACGTTATTGTTGTTTTTTGGGGGGTTTCTTGGCCATTTTTAGCTGTGTGTATTCCTGCCAAGGTGCTGATAGTTGAGGTGGGCCAGGCAGTTTTGCATTTTGCTGTTTGACTGATAATTCCAGACCTGTGGAAGCGCAGCCAGTTCTGTGAGTGGGGTGTGAACAGAAAAGGGGAGCTCTGAGACAGCACTTGAAGTCCCAGGAATTTCCAGAGAATTGAAAATCCTGCTTACAAGTGCTGAAACTTCCTGTCACCTCCCCCAGTGCTATGAAAGTGCTAAATTCACATCTCGTTGTGTAAGTCAGTCACAATTAACGTGTAGGTAAATGAGGAGGAAGTTTTCCTCCTGGGGTAATTAATGGTGTGTTGTATGAATCTGGGTTTATTCCTGCTCACAGCGCTGGCTTTGATGGTGCTGGAGCAGAGCAGAAGAAGAGTTCCTTGAGAGCATTTCCTTGCACCTCGCAGAAGTCAAGGATCTACTTCTGGGGCTGTTCAAACATTCATTGATTTGCCTTGCACTGGCAGTGAGAAGTCAGTTCTAATCTCCTCCAGTAATCTTTATGTTCAGCTACATTTTAGTTTTTAGTGTTTGCTTAGCTGTTCTATGCCAAACAAACCCAATTGCTATGGATGAAGGATTTTTTCATGGCATTTCTTGTTGCTCCCACAATATGTGACATAGTTTAGCCAAACTGTTGATTTTCTTATGGTTTTCGGTGTGCAAAGAACCACAAGATGCAGAACACTTTGGCTGTGGCACCCCAGAGAGGTGCATTTCTTAATTCCCCAAATGATAAAATAAATATTCATATTACGGGCACTTGCCACTTCGGTTAGATTTTTAATTCTAAACAAGATGTGACATTTATATTTCCAAAACGATGGAGCATGGATTGTTTCTTGTGAGGAAATATTCCTGTGATCTATTGCAGATGGAGAAATCTTTTAGCTGGGGTGGGAAAAGGTGTGTGACACCTGTCAGTGTGACAACAGAGCCTCCTTGCAGCAGGAACTGGCTCAGGCTGGCCCAGATTCATCTGCACTGGGTTAATTGGCTAATTGTTAATTGAGTTGCAGCAATCCCTGATTGGGAGGAGCTGGACTTTGACTGCAGTTCTGGACCTTAGCCCAAAACGTGACCAAGTGGTGCCCTCACCATAAAGTGGATTTTCTGCCCCATATCCTTGTTTAGTGCAGTTCTCCTGGACATTGACTCCATGGTGAGTCATCTGTGTTTCTGCCAGGGAGTTCTTTTTCCATGGAATGCTGGGCATTGCACTTCCCGGAGCTTTTTCACTGTTTAATTTGCAAGGTTGCATCTTCAGAACTATCTATGATTAATCTGTGATTTCTTTTGATTCCTCCCACAAGTGCTTTGAGTCCTGTTTTGGGGTTTTTAAGATTCTATGAGTTTAAAATATTCTCTGGAAAGAAACTTTAGAATCATCACAGAATCCTGGAATGATTTGGTTGGGAAGGGACAAAACTTAAAGCTCATCCCATTCCATGGGCAGGGACACCTTCCACTATCCTAGGCTGCTCCAGCCTGGCCTTGAGGCATCTACAACTTCAATTGTAAATAGTACATTAAATATAATCTAATTTATTAAGGAAACCTTAATTTTTAAATCTGCTTCTGCAGTTAATTTACCCAAATTTATAAAGTTTGGGCAATAAATACAAGGAAACACTTGGAAAAAAATCTCACCTGTGACCTGTCAGGTTAAATGGATACAAGTTGGTGGCTTGGTTGACAACCGTGGTTTATGGTAGGTTATTCAATTCTGTATATCAGTTTTATTAAAAATGACAATCCTTATGGTTTTATTTATTTGTTCAGATATTTATTCCATGCTTTCCAACTGGAGCATTTGGGCTGTCAGGTTTCACTGGTTCTCTGAGGTTTGGTACCTCCTTTAATGGGCTTTTCCCCAGATCCTAGCTAATAAAATACTGGGAATGATGGAGAGGGCGAGGAAACTCCAGAGAAATTGAAACTGAACTTCACAAGCTCACAGGATTTACAAACCCTCCTTTCCTTATCTCCAAACATGCAGCGTGGAAGAGCAAAACAACCTCAGCAGGAGCTGGTTCTGATTTCCAGGCTGAAAATTGCGGAATTTCACCTCTTGTGCTTTTCCGTGGAATTTTGATGATCACCTCCAGTTACCCCATTTCCAAAGGCAGTGTGGATCAGAGCAGTGGAACTGGGGAGCTGAGGTAGCCCTGGGAGAGACCCCTGGCAGCAAATCCTCCTTGCTGATGGTTCTCCTTTTTTTTTAGGTTTGGTTTGGGTTTTTGAGGGGGATATCCTGGAGGAAAAAGAGCTCCTTGGAAGCAGGGAATGGCTGCAAGGAAACAAATGAAAGGAGCTGCCTGAACTGGCACTGAGGCCTCAAAAATGTTGTGTGTAATTGCTGCTTGAGCGGAGCTCTGCTTGTAAATCTGTCAGCACCCTGGGAGTGTTTTGTGGAGTTTGGAGTACCCAGCTCTGAGCCTGCCTCATTTTATCTGCTTTGAGAAATAGAACTCACTGTAAATCTGACGGGGGACGTCCAACTACAACTGTTAAACCAGATTATTTCTTGGTTTCTCTCCTGGTTTTTTAGGAAATTTTTAGGTTTTTTCTCTTAAAGACTATCTGCATGGAACTGTCCTTACACTCTCTGCTTGTGGTTTATATTAATAGGGAGATGATGGAAATGTTTGGTCAGTGATTAAGAAGCATTGATAGCTTCGGGGGAATAAATTAATTGAGTTTTGCTGGACTGTAGTGTTTGGTTTAATGCTTTTCTGAGGTGTCTGAAGGTGGCTCACCTGTGCAGAGGGATTTCTGTTTGGACAAGGTTAGAGTTGCAGTGACTTGGGCACTTAAAACAGAATTAGGGATCCAGAGTGTTTGGATTCTGCATCAAAGGAGCTGAGGATTGTTGGAGCATCAGCAGGAAACATTAAAGAACAAGGTGGAGAGGAATGAGGGAAGGTACCAAATCCCAAGATACTCCAATCCATTAGGTGTTGGATTGAAAATGGAAAGAGATGAAGAAACCACTTTAAATATAAAGTGGACCAAGTTAAAATTCAAAATAAATCATTGGAATGCTTTAGTTGTTGCTTTATGTGCCAAAGAAGAGCTGTGGTGTTTTTCAGCTGTATCTAAAACAGCAAATTCCTTCCTCATTGTACTGCTGGAAACTCAAGGACGTGTCAAAATGAGCTGGGAGCTTGATGCAGCACCCTGAAATTAAAGGTAGCAGAGCCAAAGCACTTTCAGGTGATCTGAGACATGATAAAACTCTGATTTCCTTTCTGCTGGGGGCTTGTAATCAAAACCTTCACTTGTCCGTAGTATTTTGCAAAATCAAGCTAGAAAAATATGGGGTAAGTCTCTTTATTTTTACAGTGCATTCTTGCACTGCAATGCACGTTGCTGTTTCTAGGTCACTGTGGCCAACCTGGTGTTTTAAGGGAGAACAGTTGATGGTGGTAATTTCCAAATAAACTCAAAACCTTTCTGTTAGATCAGATAACTAATTTTGGCTGACGGAGTTGAGATTTTAAGTGAAGCCTTGGTACATTTATGATAATAAAGCATCATAGTAATTTAATTCTGAAGGACACAGCAAACACAAAATACTGGTTTTCAATGGAAGTAAATTATTCCCTAAGCCTTGGGGGTTTTTTTAGGAAATTTGTATTTTCTCTAACATAAACATTGTTTTTTGTAGGGCGCCAATGCCTCTGCTTTGGAGAAAGAGATTGGTCCTGAGCAGTTCCCTGTGAATGAGCATTATTTTGGCTTGGTCAATGTAAGTGAATTTTCTCTGCTTAAAATGCTGGGGTTTGATTCACATCCTAATTTGGAGCTTAACAGGATTCTCTGAGAACTTCTCACTTAGAGGAGACTGAGCACAGACGCCACATCCTGATTATTAACCAAGATACCATCTGAAACACAGAAAAATAAATGTATTTCTTGTAAAGTCTCTGCGAGAACCCTTCCTCCTCCAGTACATTTCTTATTCTAAGATTGTAATATTTAGCTGGAAAATTGGAAATAATAAAGTGTGTCTGTTGTTCATGTGCTGTTCCAGAGAAGATTTTCCACTGATGCTGCAGTGCAGGGGAGGTTTTAAAATGAAAATGTGTTACTTTTCTAAAAACACCCTTCTCGTGGGAGGAGTGGAAGTTTTGTGCAGGAGATGAATGACATGGGCTGGGTGGATAATTCCTTCGTGTAGTAAGACTCTTCTGGAGTTTTGGCAGCCTGGTGTAGCCATGAAGCCTCTGAAAATCTGAATTTTTGCAGTTTGTGTGGCTCTGGGCTGTGGGGTTCTCTGCCTGCAGTAACTGTGCAGAAGATGTTAATCCTGGTTAGTTCAGAGCAGCGGTGGTTCTGTGACATCCTATTTCTGATGGGAAAATGCAGTTTGGGCAGAATTCACTAGAAACAGAATTATTTCTGTGCGCTGGTCGTCAAGGTTGTGTTGAGAGCTGGCAGATGCTCCATCTCTTCCCACACCAAGTAAGGCCAACTAAGTGATATTTATTGAGCTATTAGAGACCCAGTTAATTGACTTTGTGTGGGTTTCTAGCAGTTTATATTTCAGACATCCATTTATCCAAACACACAGAATTCTGTTCCCTAAGTAGGCTGTTGGTGGCCATTCCAAAGCTGCTGAGGTTTGCACCATAATGGCAAAAATGGAATTGTAACAGAAATAGCAGAGCACTGAATGGTGTGAAGAAGAAAAACAGCATCCTAAAAATAACCAGAATTATCAGAACCTCGTCCATTCTCTGTTTTGGAGGACAAAACATGACTAACACTGTTGTGCTTCATTTCTTGCAACTGATTTCTTGAGGGTGGTGTTTTCACGCCGTTGTTCCGCTGAGCTTTTTCTGCAGTTATTTTTGGTTCTTTCATGATTTGGAATTAATTGGAGCATTTTAAAGAGGGTGGTTTCCTGGCTTCAGCGTCAGTGCCGTTAAATGTGTGATTGCTCTGCAAATACAATCAGGTGTTGAACTTGTGGGCAATGGAAGCCAGACCTTGGGGTTGAATAGTTATTTAATTTTTGGATCAGTGAGCTAAAGCAACCTGACTCTGTTAAACAGTGCCTAAAGCCACTGCAGAATATGTGGGAAACTGTTAAAATAGTTTATGTTTACTAAAGTGTAAGGAGATGGAACAATGGTGTCATTCCAGAATTTCATCTCGGTTTTCATTTTAAGAAGCTCCTATCTTCAAACGAGCCTTCAGACCTAGCATGCCGTGTCGTGTTGTGTGCAGATTTATTTAGCATGATGCTTCTTGGTTTTTCTAGGCCACTAACAAGCATGTGAGTGATTCCCTCGCCTAATTCATGTGTTTGTTTCCTTTCCATATTTATTTTCCTCATGTCAATAAGTTTTAACTGTCAATGCCTGTTGTTTGCATACGGTGTAAATCAGTGTTACTGTAGCTATAATCTGTGACCTTTTGAGCTGTATGAATTAAGGTGTTCGTTTTCTGTTTCAAAGTGATTATTAGCTTGAAACTATTCTGCTGCAGTAATCACACCAAATTTGGGTGAACAGTGGCTGTGTCTCAGTGCATCACTTAAAACCAGTCTGCTCTGTAGACAGATTTTATGCTTTTTTTATTTTATTTTATTTAAAATATGTTGCTCTTGGGGTGCAGAACCTTGTTACCAGAATATCTGGGGGCTGGCAAATGCAGAATTTTTCTCCCTCTTCTGAAGCAGCAGCGCAGTAACTTGCAGAGCGGCGGCTCTGAAGCCGTGGTAGGTGGTTTTGGGTGCTAAGCTGATAACCTGGTGTCCCTCCTTGCTCAGCCACAGGGAGCAGCCTCTGCAAGGCCTTATCTGTGCCCTCACACAGTCCAGACGCAAAGCAGCTGCTCTCTGCATGGCCCTGCATCATGTGCTGCTCAAAACAGTCCACTGTGAGCAGGAAATACTGATTTTGTTATTAATTTGTGATACATTTTGCCACTGGGATTGGCTCAGTTGGTCAGAGCAGGGTGTTGATAATGCCAGGGCTGTGGGTTTCCTCCCTGTATGGGTTGTTCATTTAAGAGCTGAACTCCATGATCCTGGGGCTCCCATCCAACTTCAGATATTCTGTGAAATTTATTATTTGTTCGGTGTTCTTGGTACCTCTCCCCAGCAGGCTCTCCGCTCTTAGGACGATGAGTGGTGCTGTGTCTCCACAAATTTTGATTCATTGCTGAACCCTTAATTACTTTTTCTGTGTATTCCCAGTGATTGTTGTCTCCTCTCCCTTCCCTTGCTGTCCCAAGGCTCAGCCTTCCCCCCCATTCCCACCAGAATTTCTCCCCCATTCCCACCAGAATTTCTCCCCCATTCCAACCAGAATTTCTCCCCCATTCCAACCAGAATTTCCCCCCCATTCCCACCAGAATTTCCCCCCCCATTCCCACCACAATTTCCCCCCCATTCCCACCAGAATTTCCCCCATTCCAACCAGAATTTCCCCCATTCCAACCAGAATTTCCCCCCCATTCC
>WBMY01003003.1:274893-291869 GCA_013397315.1 Donacobius atricapilla | reverse complement strand
TCTGCCCGGTGACTCCTCCAGTTTCACTGTGTGACTTTCTTAATGAACTCTCTTCCTGTCATTCCTTTTTGACAGCCCTAATCCAAAACTCTTTGTTCTCCTTCTGTTCTGTTTTTTTGACCAGTTCGGCAATACCTGCTACTGCAACTCAGTCTTACAAGCACTTTATTTTTGTCGGCCATTTCGGGAGAAGGTTTTGGCATACAAGGTGCAGCCTCGAAAGAAGGAGAGCCTCCTGACCTGCCTCTCTGATCTCTTCAGCAGTATTGCCACACAAAAGAAGAAGGTGGGAGTCATCCCACCCAAGAAATTCATATCCCGCTTGAGGAAAGAAAATGGTAAATGAATAAACTATTTTGAATGCATTTTTAAGGATGTAAAATGTTAAATTCAGATTTCTTTTGGGGAAAAAAGAAATGTCAAGTTTCTAAATTGTCACGTTTTAACAGATTTCTTGCAAATGTTTGTGATGTGAAGTTCAGCACCTCCGTGCTTGTGCTGTGGGCTTGTCCTTACCTCAGTGTCTGTGTTTCTGGACTTGCACAAGTCCAGCTATTCCACACTGGCGTGGTGCTCCCTAGAGGAACAAAGCACACTCCAGGTCATTGCTCCATGCTCTCATGAACTCTCACAGGGGACCCAGCCACTCACTGATCTCTTGCATTTGTGGTGGGACAAACTCCTTCGGATCAGAACTGGAGGTTATTTCCCAGGGCTGGTTTTGGTGAGGAAAAGTTCTAGCTGTTGATTTATCCTCTCTACTTGAATTTGAGAAGATAACAAACTTCCAATAGGGGATTTTTGCCCCTTGCTGCTGGACTTAATGAACCAGAGGCTCAAGGCAGCGCATCTGAATTTCTTTATTTCTCTCCCTCTCCAAAGAAAAGAGGCAAAGAACTACAGAAAACCCCAAACCAGTCATGGTTTTCTTCGGTTCTGAGAAATGGCCAAACTAAGTTTCCTTAATGGTATTTTTCAGCTGTTTTTTGCAACCTGAGGATAATCATTGAGAGAGCAACGCAGTGCAACTCTTCCCAAACTCACCAGTGCCAGCAGAGCTGTGTAACAGGGGAGAGGAGGGAAGGGAAAAACCAGTGACCTGGTGTTGGGAGGTGTCTGTAGGTGTTCATTCTCCTCCCTCTCTTCCTTTCCAGAATTATTTGATAATTACATGCAGCAGGATGCCCACGAATTCCTAAACTACCTACTGAACACTATTGCTGACCTGCTGCAAGAGGAGAAAAAGCAGGAGAAGCAGAATGGGAAGCTCCAGAATGGCAGCATTGAGAGTGAAGAGGGAGACAAGCCCGATCTGACGTGGGTCCATGAAATCTTCCAAGGAACACTAACCAATGAAACCAGATGTCTTAACTGTGAGGCTGTACGTGCACCACCAAACCACACCTCCTTAGCTTCCTCCCAGCTTCTGGATTGCTTTCCCTAACACTGAGCACCCTTTTTCATTCATTAGGGTAGATGAAATTGCACTGTCTCTATTAAAATGCGGAGCATAGCCTATTTTAGGACTCCTATGCTCAAAGCAATGCTCATTAAGGTATGTTGCCCAGAAAAAGCCCAGTGTTTTCCCTGTTTCTCCTCCCTGTTTCCATCGAGGCAGCTGCACCTGGCTGATCTAAGCTGCCTTTTTGTCTCCATGTTATTCCCTGTGTCAGTGACTGAGAGTTTATGTTGTGTTTCTACATGAGAGTTGCTCTTAATTTAACTCTGGGATGAACTGAGTTGCTTGGACTGGAATTCTGTGCTCAGTGCTAGTCCTTGGCCTCTCTGAGAGCAAAAGCAGTGGCATGAGGTCTAGAATTAGAAGCACACCACCTTCAGACCAGAGATTTGTAGTTAGTCATATGCTCTGATTTAATAGTGCTGCTAAAAAAAAATGAAAACCCCGATGGGAAGAGAAATAAAAAACCCAAGAAGTGATTACAACAGAAAAGACTGTTCTTGGCATTTAAAATCTAAAGTTATGGCTATGTGGTGAGGAGAAGCTCTAAAAATGACATTAATAGGATTCTGTCTCAAGGTTTTTGCAATGAAATGTGACTGTTCCACAAATGGAAAGCTGGTTTTCCTCCCTGCTAACCCATTTAATTGAGGAGCCATCTGCTTCTTTCTGCCTTGCCTCTGAGTATTGACTCTTACACCCTGAAATGCAGCAGAAAGCTGCATCAGGCTGCAGAGAAAATGGAATGTGGTTAAAGCCTCTCCAGTGAGAGCTCTGAGTGGTTAAAACCTGGGTTTGCCAGTGAAATAATCAGATGTGCCTGGAAGTCTCAAGGGGAGGAGATGTTTCATTAGAAAGGGTTTGGGATTTTGTGCTTTTTTCCATGGGATTTTGGTTTTGTTTTGTTGCTGTTGCCTTTTTTTTTTTTTTTTTAATGCTCCTCTTCAGATTTTAACACCACATCAGATTATTCAATCACTTTTAGTTTACCTCAAGAAAAGGCCTCTTCTTGTGTCTGTACATTTCTTTTTAACCACATTGCACCATTCCAGAAATGGTTAAAAGAAATCTGCTGGCTCTAAATTGTTACCAAATATCTCTTCTTACTATTTTTTTTTTCAAGGTTAGTAGCAAAGATGAGGACTTTCTGGACCTCTCGGTTGATGTGGAACAAAATACATCAATTACACATTGTCTAAGGTAAACAGAATTCTTTGGGAATGGAAAAAATACCTGCCTTGGGCAGAAGGAAAGAGACTGGATTAGTTATTCTCTGGTGCAACAGTTGCAGGCTTTGACACGTGGTAAAATAATGTGAGTTTTGGAAGGTTTCTTAGTGGGTTTAGTAGTTAATAAATACTAGCAGTAGCTAAGATTGATTTCCCTTTCTTTTTGGGGATATGAATTGGTTACATCACACAGGCTTTATCAAAAATAAACATGCAATGTTCGGTTTCTCAATAAATTCTTGATTATTTTCGTATTCTTATTGAATTTCAGTTGCCTGACCCTGATTTAGGGTCAGTTTGGTTTTTCCTGATAGACATTTGCTCTCTGTGTTTGTCTGCTGGGTCCAAGGCTTATCAGCTGCTTGGATATTTAATTTGCATCCAGCATCTGGCTATTTAATAGCTGATAATGGATCTGTAATTGCTGGGAGCTGAAGGATCATCCAGACTTTGCTACTTAATGGCTGTAGATGTGAACATTTAATTTCTGCCACTAAAGAAAACATGGAATGGCTACTGATGGAAACAAAGCCCAGACACCTTCTTGCTGTTTATTAGCTTTCCGAGCTAGAAAATGGGCAGTTAAGAGTGTAAAATCCAGATTTTTTTCCCAGCTGAACATTGATGCTGCGTCCCAGGAATGAGACAAATACACGTGAAATGGATCTGGGAGCGCCATGAATGAAAGGAGCTTCATCCTCTGTGTGTTGTTTGGGGTTTTTTTCAGCATTTTCAGCAGTAGCTTTTACCTGGATGCTCTGGAATATCCCTGCTTATGCCACTCTCTGATTTCCACAGGGGATTTAGTAACACTGAAACTCTATGCAGTGAATACAAATACTATTGTGAGCAGTGCCGCAGCAAACAGGAGGCACAGAAGAGGTAAGGGCCAAATATTCAGGCTGAGGGAGATGTGATCTTAAAATTTCTGGGCAAATACACCTGGTGAATTCAGGGAAAAGGAAAGGTAAGGTGGTCTAGGTCAGTGTTTGGTGAGGAAAAAGTGGAGAGCCAAGTAACTTCATGGCAGCCTCATCATGAGGAGATTCATTTCTGTGTTTCTCCCAGAAGAGATTCTGTCTGGTGTTTCCAGACATCCACATTTTCCCCAGCTAGCATTAATCAGCTTAAAGCCACTGGAAAACATCCCATCTGCTTTGTCTGGGAGCACGGGGTACAAAATAATCTTATTTTCCCCCTCAGACTTGGTCACAGCCAAAGCAGCGACACAGATTTATTCCAACTCTTTCTTCCTATTGATGGGTGAAAAATTGATGTTGTCCTGCATTCAGATGTTGGTTGTGCTGTTAATAATTTGGAATAAATATTTCCTGTTCTCACTAAGAGAGAAAAAGCAGCATTTAAAAATTACTATCAATATTTTGGATGCCTTTTACGGCTCTTCCTCATAACAAAGCCGGTCTTGAACAAATCTTTATTTGGGGTGATTTGCTAATCCTCAGCCTTTATTTCACCTCTTTTTATGCTCCAGAATGAGGGTGAAAAAGCTGCCCATGATCCTGGCTCTGCACTTGAAGAGGTTCAAGTACATGGACCAGCTGCACCGCTACACCAAGCTCTCCTACAGGGTGGTGTTCCCGCTGGAGCTGAGGCTCTTCAACACCTCGGGGGATGCCACCAACCCTGACAGGATGTACGACCTGGTGGCCGTGGTGGTTCACTGTGGCAGGTACTTGGTGGGGTGCTTCTCTTCTTTTCTGTCAGAGGCAGGATTAAACGCTCGAGAGGCGGTGTTCGTGTTCTGTGCACTCGGTATTTCTGGGCCTGAATTTCAGCTCGCTGACCATTGCTGGCTCCTTTCCCAAGGGAAAGCTGCCAACAGTTTCTCTTTTCAAAACATCTCTCTCCATGTCTCAGCACAGGCTCAGCAAACAGTGTTCCCTTTGCCAGAACAACTGTCCCAGGGGTTGTTTCCTATTCCTGACCCAATGCAGAGCAGTGGCAGTGCCACGGAGCAAGAACAGACCTTTTTACACAGCGTGTTCTAAAAGAAACTGTGGGGATTGTAAATAAAGCCTTTTTTCTCTTCTGACAACTCAATGGAGTCACTCTATTTCATGTCCTACCGTGACAGTGTTGTGACTCCGAGGTTTATTAATTCTTACCTGTGTTACAGCCTCACAAGCTGTGAGTTCTAGCCAACAAAGTGGAAAATGGCTCTATCTCTTTACAAGGTCTTTGAAGCACCAACTGTCAGTTGAGTGATGACACCTAAATTATTTTAGCTTTTAACGCAATAACCAACCGCCCGTGGCCTGCAATGTGGATTTTTCTGTCCAATTACAAAATACCACCCAAACCATGGAGAAGAAGTTGAAAAAGAAGAATTTAGCCTATGCCCTAAAACCTCTATTTTGCTTTTTATATATTACTGTATTCTTTATATATACTACAATAGTCTGAAACCTTAAACTCTGAGTTCTGCACCCTGTGACATCACACACTTCTGTTCAAACCACACACCCACAATCCCAGTGCTGTCACTCCATTTTGGAAGCCTGTCCCAAGGCCTCCGGTCAGATGCAGAGTTTTCTTCGGGGTCAGAGCCTGTCAGCACAGAAAGTCTAAAATTCTCAGTGCCCAGGGTTCCAACACTATTTCTGCACATTCCCTGCCTTTCCTTGGAATTTTAAAGGAATCTGTCTTCCCTGTGCTGATTTATGACACTGCGTGACAATGCAGGAGCACTCTCAGAGCTGGTTGGCTGGAAATATTTTGATTAAAAAAAAAAAAAACAAACTGTCTTTTTTACTAGGTGCTTCACTGTTTTAAATTTTATTTTAAATTTTTATTGTTTTAAATTTTGCAGGCTAAGGTTTGTCATTTTGTGTCATTTGTGTCATCAGCACAGTGGCACATCAGACAAGTTCTGTCTTTGAGCTGTAGCAATCATTAAAAAACAACAAAACCCCCCAACCCCCAGCTCTGCTTTCCAGGAAATCTAAATGGAAGAAAAATAAATCTTGGAAAAACACTTACTAAAATAGAATTAAAGTATGTTTTTCATCTTGCTGCTGCCTAAACCCTTGAAGTTTCTTTGGGAGCTGGTGCCATCATGTGGAATCAATGTGCACTGCTGAGGTTTTTTCTTCGTTAAATTTTAGTTTTAGCAGCTTCAGTTCTGGTTTTAAAAACAAAGAGAAAAAAAGCTTGTAAGCATTGTAGGGAAAAAAGCCCTCATGGGAGGTAAAAAATATTTCAAAGTGCCTTCAGGAAGGGTGAGTTTTAAAATAATCAGTTATTACAGCACATAAATGTTTTGAAATATCTTTCTGAGGAGAAAAATTATAGTAATGCATAGATTTAGTATAAACAAACTTCATATAATTCTAGATTTTTGTTGTGGTGCAGTTGTAGTGTTTATTCAGTTTTTCTCATTTTAGGATCTCATGCAATGCATTTTCTTGTGTAGTTTTTATTTGCCATTATTTGCCACCTGTGCCTACACATACATGTTTGGATAATGATTGATTAATAATTCAGATTATTAAATGGTTTTCCTTTTTTTTATGAAGCCTTTATCCTCTGCGGGGCTTTCAGGATTCCTGTAACTCACCTGCTCCCAATTCGTACTGGGAGCTTACCAAAAGCTTGAGATAAATGAGATTTTCTAAATATTTTGAGTTCTCAGAACTTGTTTGAAATATTGCGCACGTAAGGTTTTACTTCAGTTTAAATTTAAATTAAGTTTCAATTTAGTTTTATTTAGTTGCCCTAAACAAAGGAATCCCATTTTGGGGATTGGAAACTTCCACCTGAAAAGTGGGAAGAGCTCCCACAGAAGGTCTGGCTGTGGTCAGGTTAAACCACACTGAGAACTAGAGGAATCCCTGCTGTGAAATAAAATATTTCAGAGCTGATTCAATTCAAAACTTCACAGTGGTCAAAATACTCAGAAGTGGTGAATGCAACAAAACAGAGACTAAAATATTTTTAATTCTGGTTTTTAAAATCTGTGGATGATGATATGAAATGTTTTTGGCATCGTTTATTTTGAATATTTTGTACTTTCAAGCAGCCAACAGCAACATTTTAATTGAAGCACTTTGGCAAAAACCTGAAATCCTCGCCAGTGTTATGGGACAAGCTGGGAAGTGGAGCTGGGACAGGCAGGGGTGGTGCTGGGGAGGGAAATGGCTCCTGGATAATAAATTTTCAATCCCTTTTCCCGCAGTGGCCCCAACCGTGGGCATTACATCACCATCGTGAAGAGCCACGGCTTCTGGCTGCTCTTTGATGATGACATTGTAGAGGTGGGTAAGGAGCAGCAAAACACCAACAACTCTGATTTCAGCCCCTTTTCAGCTCCTTTCCTTTGCTAACTTGCGTTTCATTGCTGCACTTAAGAGCTTCTCGCTTTTTGGGGGGTCACTTTTCACCAACAAATTGTAGAAAAAAATCATTTGTAGTGATGATGTTGAAACAGCTCAAGTGAATTTTTCCTTTTCTGCCAACATATCTGTAAATGCTGATAGCCACAATATTTATACATCCATGGATTTCACATAATTATTAAGCAAATATCAAACAGCAGAACAAATGCCACAGCAGAGCTGCTTTTTGTAAAGATGAAAGTGCTTTGTTTGTCTCAGAGATCCCGTGGTCAAGGCCTGATTAAGTGTCTAAATAGCAAAATTTGTGCTTGTGTTGAAATGAAAATGTAGGACATTCCCCGTCTTTAATTTTTTTCAATCCTTGCATAGCTTTGAGCATCGGGGGTGGCTTCCCAGTGCTTGTGGTTGTCAACAGTTCCCTTTCTCCTGTTTTTTATATTTTTGGGGTCATTTTACTCTGTTTCCGTCATGGACCAAGTACAGAATTGTGTCACCCAATTTGGAAATAGTGTCCACCTCAATATTTTAAAATGCAAATATTCTCTGCTTTTTCCATCCAGGAGATGAACTTCACATTTTAAAACATGTAAAACAACCATTCTCTTATTCTGTATTTGTTTTCTGTCAGTCACTTCTATATTGTATCTTCACTTTTAGGGCAAAACCAAATTTCTGTTTATCTGCAAACACTGTTGGCACTTTTATGGATGTGCCAAAATGGCTTTTAAATGTGTGCTGTCTGTTATTGGGCAGTAAATCCAAGGAGCTGTCATGTAGTTCTTCTGGAAAAAAACCCACTTTTTTTTCCTTTATCTTGCTTTTCTGTCTTTAATTGTGGCTTACTTTTTTTTTTTAAGCTCATCTTCTTTTATAGAATTTATTTTAAATGCTATAAAACCAGGCTCTTTGGAGGGTTTACATTCTAGGTGTGGCCACCTAACAAAACAGGCTTGAAAAGGTGAGTGCAAAGCTCCTGTTCACAGATATTGCAGCTGAAAGCCCAGGAAAAGGCTTTTCCCCCTGAAATACAAAACCTTTAATGCATTTTTGGCAAGTGATGTGAAAGAACAGCTCCAAACTGAAAATGGGAAGGAGTTTGTCCTCATTACCCACTAAATGTCAGCAGTGGGGAAAGCAGATTTATTTGTCTGTTAGGATTTCTTTGGAGGGCCAACTCTCAATTAAATTGGAGCTGGATGATCCCCAAACATCCTGCAGCATATGGGGGAAAGCAGCAACTCCAGGAGGCAAATCAGTCCAAGGGGGATCCTGAGCCAAACAAAAGGGATTGGCAAACCTGAGCCAATGATCTCGGGCTGATTGGAATTTGACATTTGTCACCAGAGCCATCGCAGTGGCAGTGCTTACCTGGAAACATCCCTCCATGGAGCTCTCCACACCGAGGAGAGGCACAGAAGGGCTTTGCTTAAAAGTACCTGAGATTTGAATGCTGGCAATGGCATTCCAGAATTGGATTTGGTTTGGAGAACCACAGTCGGTGTCTGGAAATGAGCAAAGGAGGTTTAATCTCAGTTCATAAGAAACATTTTTAATGCCAGGTGGGGCTGCAGAATCTTAAAAGTTGTAGCTTTAGAGTAACAACCATCCCGTGGTTGTTACTGTAAAGTTACAACTGGGTTAAACGATATCTGGTCAAGGAGAATGGGAGGAATAGAATCTATATAATCCCCTTTCAGTTCCACCCTGTTTTCTGTGGATAGTGAAATTAAAGAAGGAAGTCAGTTTTGCTGTGCTGAAACTAAAAATATCTGAGGCATGAATTAATATGGATCAAATGTTTGAGTTGCATTCAGAATGAGGAGTGGAAATAGGCTTGATTGCATGGCAAGTCAGTTGGCACTTAAAATAAAACATGTTTGACTTGTCTGCTAAATATATTGCAGGAGCTGAGGAGTGTTTTTTCACTCTATTTCTGTTAAAATGTGCCTCTCACAGTCTGTAGTAACGTTATGTTAATAAATGGTGTGAAAATACACCAGCCTCAGCAGAGGATTTCAGCTTCCCCTCACTCCTTGAATGGAGAAAAGACAAAACATCTCTTTGGGGGTTTTTTCCCCCCACCCCTCTATTTTTTAAGAGAAGATGTTTAACAAAACTCTACAAGAGAGAATTTCTGCAGTTGATGCATCTTCTGAAAACTCCTATCTGTTTTCTCTTGGGCTGGGAAAAAGCTGGGAAAAGGCTGCTCCCAACTCACGCTGTTTGGCAGTGCCTCACGGAGCAGCCAGGGCTGCTGAGCTCGTGGTGATGCCAAAATCTGCTCGGGGAGCAGATTTCCCATTCTCCAAAAGGTTCTGCAGCTGAGGAGGCTCCTGCTCAGGCAGAGCGGGGGCCCTTTCTCGGAGGTGTAATCGCGCGTTGGTCTCTGCTCCTCCTGAGCACAGCAGGTGTTCGACCCAGAGCTTCTTGTCTTTGGAACATTTCTTTACTTCCTCACCTTTATTCCTTGCGAATAAAAGGAAACTGGAGGCTCATCTCCTCCTCAGCCTGTCATTTCTGTGGATCCAGAGCCCTAAAGGTATTTAAAAACCATCCCAGTGGAGTGCTGAGCAGCACCGGTGCCTGGGAATGTTTTATTCCAGTCTCAGGGCTCCAGGATCCAACTCACTGATGGGAAACCAGTTGTGCGCAGGACCTGCATTAGGACATGTGGAACCTGCATCTTTAAAAACCCTTTAAAATTCCCTCCAGTTGCTGCTTGGAGTATGAGAGCAAAGCAGCTTTTCTGCACCTAGGTCACCACTTGAAATATAAGCAGATTTTAATTATATTCGTCCACCAAATCATAATTTTTCCTAATAAACACACCTCGTGATAATATTCCAGAAGGCTTTGCCTGGTAGGAAAGCTCTCTTATGACCAAAGATCATAATGAGATGCGACCCACAGAACTCACAAAGCACTTGCAAGAATTTTCTCCTTAAAAGGTTCACAATAACTTTGAAATCTGAAGTTAATTTTAGCTGAATTTCCAATCTACACAATGTGTACTTGCAGCTGTACAAAAATCTCCTTGCCTGATTAGTGACTGCTTTTTTAAAAATTATAAAATAATTTAATTATAAAATACTCAGGCAAGGTACCACCAGTGTGAGAAAAGCAAATACAAAAATGTCAGGTTGTCCTTTAAGGATACATTTTCATTGATCATTTGTTTTGTAGTCCAGCTTAGGACTGCACCCCTTCTGAGAAGTTTATTATTTCATCCTGATTTCCTGTTTTTTCGAAAGTCAGTAAGTTATTAAGTGGGAAAAAATGATTTTTTGGATTGAATGATGTTGAAGTGTCCGTGCTTGGCTTTCCAGATCACCTCTGAGAACTGGGAATAATGGTTTATCTGGGAAAAGGCTTTTAGGGTGGTGTTGTGATGGAAGCTAATTAAAACATCCATTAATTTTCAGAAAATTGACGCCCAGGCCATTGAAGAATTCTATGGGTTAACATCAGACATTTCCAAAAACTCTGAATCTGGATATATCCTCTTCTACCAGTCCAGGGACTGAGACAAGAGGCACGAAAGTGGACACAAGGAAAAAGGGATCAAGCTTTGCCCGAGTGGAAGGCGTTTGTGCCAGCAGAGCAGTTCCTCGGTGTTGCTGTAGGACCAGGACAGACCCAGGGGAGGAGAGCTCCCTCCTGCCCTTTTTGGAGGATTAGTGCTGAACTGCCCTAACAAGAAGAGCTTTTGTTCCAGTTTTCTTTCTGGGCTTTTTTTTTTAACGTGCTATCTTCCAAAATCTGTGTTACCTCTACTTGAAACCCGGCTGCTTATTTGTTCATGAACTCGAGAAGAGACTTCAAAGTAGCATTGTAGGATTTTTACCATTTGAAGTTGGCCTGAGGCTATACCTTGGTTTCTGCCATCGTTTTTCTGTATTTTAGCAGAACGATTTCGATATTCAGTGTCAGCTGAAGGCGTATTTTAGGATATGAGCAGCAGCTGGTTGCTGGATATTTTTGGTGACTCAGACTTGAGGAGCAGTACAAAGCTAAGACATATTGGAAATGTCAAGTCTGTAATTTTTATAAAGAAAAAGCAGACAAACCCCTCTCTCTGCAGCATTGTAAACCTCCCCGTTCTGCATTCTCTTGGCTTTGGAGAACACTAACAGCACTGCTTCTTTTTGTACTCTCCTTGTGCTGTTCTGGTTCTCCTGCAGAAGGCAGGGAACTGTCTCCACATGCAGCCTCGTTTTCCTTTGGGAGCAGCAGTTTTGCCTCCAGGCCCCGTAGCTGCGGGTTCCAGGGGAGCAGAGCAGCCCTGACCTGTCCAAGACCACCTCTGCCATAGAAAAGTTGGGAATTCCAGCCTTTCTTGGAGCTGTTGCATAAACCAAAAGTGCCCTCATGCTGAAGCAGGATCTGTTCCACATTTCACTCAATTCTGAGCAAACTGATGCAAGCTGTGTTTTGAATCTATGCTAATCCACAGAAACAGCACTAATGGGGAAGGGTTAACCAAGGGAAGGGGTGTTCAGGGAACTCATCCGGGAGTTCTGAGTCTCCAGGGTAATGAACAGGTGAGAAGGAAAACCAACCAACCCACCAGACATTACCTGGTCAGTTTTCCAGTCCTTGTTGGTGATGTTTGTCTCCATCAGGGAACCATAACTCCCCCTAAAACGCTTCTGATTGTTTTACCTCTCTAGGCCTTGCTTCCCAGGGGAAATCGTTGGTCTGTTGAAGTCTGAAATGAAGCAATTATCTGTTATGTGTATATATTCTAATCTCAAGGAGAACTAGGAAGAAAATACTAAGGAAGTTGGTGAGAAATCTCAGAAACTCTTGTGTGAGTTCCTTTTGCAAAGTCCTGTGGCTGTGCCCAAGGCTGTCCCAGCTGGCTCCAGCCTCCCCGTGGGGATGAGTTTCTCCTGCTGGGTCCCTGAGCTGTGTGTCCTCAGTGTGGCTGTCCCCAGCACAGCCCCTCATCTGTCCCCTGTGCTTGTTGCTCTTGAGGATCTTTAACTTATGCAATTCTGTGGCTTGTGCAGAATATTCAGTATTTTACCAAAACACTGTCCTCAGGAAAGCGGCATTTCCCAGTTCCTCGTGCTGCCTGTGTCTGTTCCCTCCTCTCATGACCACAAAGGTGATGTTTAGCAATGAACTCCTGCCTCCAAAATGCAGATGAACCTTTGCCGTTGTATTCCAGCTTCCATTCTCCTGGCACATCTCTTCCGGAAGATCAAATACGGACATTAGGGTTTTTAATTCTTTTTTATTATACAGAGTACTGTCATTTTAAGAGACACATTCAACCGCAGCAAATGTTCTTGTTCATCTTGTTCCTGTTGTGTGGCAATTGTTCCTGGCTAAGAGTCTTCTCCCCTTCTCCACACACAAGCTGTGAGTCCTCTCCTGGTGATGCCACCAGAAGACTGTCATCACCGAGTCTTGCAAAAAATGAAAAAAAAAAAGCACTGAGTTAAAAATAATCTAAACAGTAAATACGAAAAGTAATGTAGTACACTAGACATGTATTTTGTATATCTGGTGATACCTTTTTACAAATAAAGTACCTGACTGAGAGATAATATTGAAAGATATATACTATAGATTAAAAACTGCTCAAAGTGCACTTTTGCTACAGATTTATAAGGAGACTAAAAGGAATGAAATGGGAAGAGAATGGCGTGATGTTACTTCTGTATAATAAATGACCCCACCTGTCTCCAATAAAGGTCATTATGATCAAACCCACAGCGGCCAGAGGCCTCTCCTTGAATTTCACTGCTGAACTTCTCCCACCCCGCTGGCTGCTCCTGCTGTGTCTGCATCCCTGTAACCTGGGCACAAATGGGTCAGAGCAGGAGAACTTATAATTCAGTGTCAGAAACTGTAACTGCAGCGCTGGTAGAGCAGGGAGAGGTTACCCAGGGCCTCTGTTCCTCCATCACCCCTGGAGCTCTGCTGCCGCCTTTCCCTGGGATTGCTTCTCCCTTTTCCCCCGTGTTGGATTCCCTAAGACTTTGTTGCAAATATCATCTGACTGATCTGGAGCAGAGACATTTAAAAGCAAAACCAGGAGCCTGTGCTTGGAGCTGCTGAGGTTCATTGCAGGACAGGTTTTCATTTCTTTGTGGTTCATTGCAGTTCATCTTTGCACTGGGAAAATGGGATCAGTTGTGCTCCCGTGAGTAGGAATTTCAGGGAATCCAACACTGTAGGAGCAAGGGAGATTGGAAGATGGCAGCTGCTCTGTAAAACCACATTGTAGATCCCAGATGCTGTCTGGTCCTTATCCTGCTGGCAATAAATAAATAAATAAATTTTATTTATATATATAAATATATGAAATATAGATATATAAAATATAAAAATATAAATATATAAATATAAATAACACTTTATCTAAAAATAAATAAGTTGAGCTCATTTTAAGTCCGGTGAATGTGAGCTGGACATGCAAGAAGAGCATCCCTGGAAATTGGGAGAAAACAACCCAATCCAGAAGGGCTGAAAGCAAAGGGGTTTGAGCTTTGAGTGCCACTAGGGCAGGACTGTGGGATCTGGGAGCTGGGTCGCTCACTGCAGCTCTTCTCCAGAACCTCTGCTGGAGCCAGGGTGGAGACCATCCCATGGTTATTATTTCTCCATGAAATAATATTTTGCTTCCAATTCCACGGCTGCTGCGGTGTCTGTGGAGAGGCTGTGCCCTCGGGCCTGCAGCTCAGAGGTGCTTTCTGACCTGCTGGTGGTGCTCGCCCAGTTCTGGTGACCAGCAGGAGTTTTTAAACCCCGCGCCAGCTCGCTGTAGGAGATATTTAAAACAAATCCCATTTGATTGATACAAGAAAGAAAACGGACTGACAAAGGCCCCTGAGACAAGTCAGACCTTCCCATTGTGGGCCTCGGCATTTAGCAAAAGGAAACAACCCCTGAGAGGTAATTCATTCCCAACACGTGAAGTCCTGCTGGCA
The DNA here is from genome assembly GCA_013397315.1 of Donacobius atricapilla. Taxonomy (NCBI): domain Eukaryota; kingdom Metazoa; phylum Chordata; class Aves; order Passeriformes; family Mimidae; genus Donacobius; species Donacobius atricapilla. Next base: position 277,885 of record WBMY01003003.1, on the reverse strand, counting down.
TTTCTCCTGCTGCTCTAATTACCCTCGGGGCTGCCTCTGCTCTGCTTCGCTCCTGCCCCTGCCAGCGCAGGGCTCTGCGCTCCCCCGCGCAGGGCTCGGCTGGGGTGGGATGGGACGTCTGGCAGGGAGAGCTCGGCGTGGGGAAGGTCAGAAGCGAAGCCGTGGCACTGGGGAGCTGCCAGGGTCATCCTGCCCTCCTGTTCCGCGGAGCTGCAGAGGGAAATGCTTCCATTTCACACGGCATTTGGGTCAGAACTAATGCCGCAAAGTGCCACTGGGGCGGTTTAGATGGGATTTCGGGTGGGAATTCCTCTCGGGCAGGGTGGGCAGGCCCTGGCACAGGTGCCCAGAGCAGCTGTGGCTGCCCCTGGATCCCTGGCAGTGCCCAAGGCCAGGCTGGACACTGGGGCTGGAGCAGCCTGGGACAGGGGAAGGTGTCCCTGCCATGGCTGGGGTGGATTGGGATGATCCTTAAGGTCCTTTCCAATCCCTTCCCTCCCTGATGGTGCTTGTTTGGATGTGCTGGAGTGTGGGGGATGTTTCTGCACCCGCAGGAGAGAGAAAGCTGGGAAGAGAACGATGAATTAATTACACAGCAGCAGCAGCAGCCTGTTAAATATTTGAGTTGCTAATAATGAGCGCATTTAGTGGTTGTCAGTTGTTTTAAAAGCTCCTAAACACAAATAACAAACACAAATAGAAAACACTGCAGTGGTTGCAACACTTCAGCTTGTGTAAAATCAATTAAAAATATTCAGATAGTCCCAGCTGGGTCTTCCCTGGTGATTTCCAAGACCCAGGCAGTGTGAAGGAAGGGCAGAAGGACAAAGATGGGGTTTGGGAGCTGTGTTTGGAGTCGGGAACATCCCAAATCTACCTGAGTTCGTTTTGTTTTCCAGCTGGTTTTTAACTGGAGTGAGCTGCTTTAGCAGAACGTGCTGTGTGAGGAATTTTGATGTAGAAAGGAGACATTTACTTGGATTTAAGGCCTGGGATTAGAAGGGACAAGCCACCAAGAGCTGGGCTGAACCTGGGGCTGCTGCTGCCACCAGCCCACGGGAGGCTGAGGCCAAATGCAGCTGAAGTTCCTGAGTCCCTGGAATGGCAGGTGGAGTTCGGCAGGAGCCGAGTTGGGCAGTGATTAAGTGCCCTAATTAGCACTTGATGAAGTGCTTTTGTTTCCTTCTCCGAGGAGCAGCCACAGCCACTCCAGCAAATCATTGCCAGGCAGAACGCGGGGAAGGGCTGTGGAGGGTGGCACGGCCTGGCACAGCCTGGCACGGCCTGGCATGGCACGGCACAGCACGGCCTGGCATGGCACGGCACGGCATGGCACTGCCTGGCCCGGCACAGCCTGGCACGGCACGGCACGGCCTGGCACGGCACGGCACGGCACAGCCTGGCATGGCACGGCATGGCACAGCCTGGCACGGCACGGCACAGCCTGGCACGGCACGGCACGGCCCAAAGGAAGGGAAATGCCATCTCTCAGCGCTGCTGTGCAGGCCCAGCTGTGCCCAGGGGCGCTTGGGACCACCAGTTGGTATCTTGGAGATCTTGGTGGGATAAACCCCACTGAAAGCCAGCGGGAAAATGTGTTTGGCCGGGAATCTCAGAACTCGGATTTCAGAGCTGGTGAGAGCTCCTTGTTGGGGCTCCTTTGCATCCCCCGGAGTTCGGGTCTGGTGGTCCTTTGGGATGGTTTGGAGCGCCCTGGGTGTTGGGGAAGCATCAGCGGCACAGCAGCGTCCTTGCAGGTCGGAAGTTCCATCCCAGAGAATCCCTGCATGGTGCAACCTGTGAAGGTCCAGCCCTCACCTGTAAAAATCCTCCTTTTCCCATCACCTGGACAAGCTGAAGTAAAATATTTCTAAGTATTTTGCTCCATTTGGAAGTTCCAGGTCCCTTTGCTCCCACCCTCGCCCCCTCAGCTCCTCCTCGGAAGGAGCAAATTCCCAGGGAATTGCACGAGGCAGCATGTGGGGGTGATCAGGGAAAAGGGTTATTCTTGGCCATCCTCCCCAAGTCCTCTTTTTATTTCATTTTTCTTTTTTTTTTTAACATTAAACTGTTCATTTTCAGATTTTGAGTCACAATATTTCTCCAAGCGAAAGGCCACGAGTCTGGAAAAAATCCAATGTATTCCTTCAGCATTCCCTGCCATCATTTCAGCTCAAAGGAGCCAAAGCAGAGCTGGGAGCTGCTGCTGATGGGGATGGAGGGACAGCCCCAAAACCTCCGGGGTGCTGAGGGTGCTCATCTCCTTCCAGAGCCTCCTGCCAGGGGCCCAGGGTGTCCCCCGAGATGTGGGGACAGGTGTGGGCAGGTGAGGATCAGGAAGGGGCATTAAGGGATGTCTGAAGCCAGCAGACAGAGCAAAATGGAATTATTTTTATTAACTCACCCCTAGGGAGTAGTAAAGTGAAAAAATGAATGGAGATTTTACACTTTTTATTTCCTGGTTTCTCACAGCCGGTATAAAACTGAACCTAAACCCAGGTTTAAATGGAATTTATTGAATCTCAGACCCAGCAGAAAAGCCAAGGTTTGGTTTTATTCAAGTTTCCCACTCCTCCCCCACTGGGAGGAGGTTGCTGGATTTGGGAAAACCAATTTCTCCGCGCTGTTTCCCCCCAGTTTGAGGCAAGTGCTCCGAGAGCAATGACTCGGGGACAGGATTCCCGGGAGAGCCGGCAACCGCGTTATCTTCTAGAAATATCCCCAAGAAACGCTCAGAGCTGTCGGAAATAACGCGGGGAAGGAGCGGGATGCGATGCTGGGCTGGGATTGGAGCAGGGGAGATGTGTCCGTCCTTGGAGCGGCCGCAGCGCAGAGGTGCCAAACCCGAGTGCCGAACGTGTGCCAAATGTGTGCCATACCCGAGTGCCGAACGTGTGCCAAACGTGTGCCGAACGTGTGCCAAACGTGTGCCAAATGTCTGCCGAACGTGTGCCAAACGTGTGCCAAACCCGAGTGCCAAATGTGTGCCAAA
>WBMY01003003.1:243678-259454 GCA_013397315.1 Donacobius atricapilla | reverse complement strand
AGGGGCGGCTGTGCCCCCCCCGAAATCAGGGCCTGCGATGCTATGCAATAACGGGGGCGCGTTCGGCACCGCGGGGAGCAGAGCCCCGGCCGGGGCGCCGCGGCGGGGGGGACGCGGGGGCTCCCGGCGCCTCCGCGGTTTGCCAAGCGCAGGGGGAACCTGCGGGGCCAAAGACACTTCAGGCGTGGCTTTGAGCGCTGTCGCAGGGATGGCGGTACCCAGGGAATCCGTCCCCTCCTTCCCCCCCCCGCGAAGATGTGACTGGGGCGGGCNTGGCGGCGCGGGGGTGCTGAGGGCAGCTGGGGTGCCCCGCACCCCGAAGGCTGGGAGGCCAAGGAAGGGCTCTCCCAGTCCAGCTGGGGCAGTGGGGTGCTGCTTCCCCCCTTCCACACGAGTTGTTTACATGGGGTGGGATTTTCATCCAAAGAGGGGTCCGGGCTTGCTGGAGTCCCCGAGAGGGAAGCCTCTGTCACCACACGTGTCGTTGCTGATGCTGCCGCTTTACTTTGCTTCGTTAGAGAAGCGCCAGCCCCCCACATTCCTGTGCTGTGTGATGTGCTTTGTGGTGTTAGTGAGACCATGATGAAGTGTCCTTTATCCTGTGCTTTCTTTTGGCCGGGAGGTGGAATCGTGCATTCACTGATAAAGCAAGAAAGGATCCAAGCAACCCCCAGAGAGGCGGCGGGGCTGGGGGTGGGACATCCAGGGCGGCTCAGGGCACAGGGGGCGCTGCCCGGGGTCCTGGCATGGGAGACCCTCCAGCAGCTGAGTCCAGTACCCAAATATGCTGCTTTGCTGTAGAGAAATTGTGATGTTGGAGAGGGACTTTGGCAAGAGTGTGCAGTGACAGGACAAGGAATGGTTTCCCAGTGCCAGAGGGCAGGGCTGGGTGGGAGATTGGGCAGGAATTGTTCCCTGGCAGGGTGGGCAGGCCCTGGCACAGGTGCCCAGAGCAGCTGTGGCTGCCCCTGGATCCCTGGCAGTGCCCAAGGCCAGGCTGGACACTGGGGCTGGGAGCAGCCTGGGACAGAGGGAGGTGTCCCTGCCCATGGCAGGGGTGGCGCTGGGTGGGCTTTAAGGTCCCTCCTAACCCAAACCATTCTGTGAGTCTGTGATAGAGGACGAAATGTTCTTGCTTTGTGTGGCTGCTGAGGGTACAAAGTCACTTTATGGCTGGATACAGACAGACCCTGGTGGATTTTGTCCCTGGGTCTGTGCAGCGAATCTCTCGCTCCTCGGAGCTAAGTGCACATGAGAAAACTCCGAATCTCCCAAGTGTGCCTGGGGCTTGGACTTATTGTCTACCTGTGAGAGGTGGCCAGTCCTTGAGGTTTTATGTTTTGTGGGTTTGGGGTTGTTTTTTTCATTTCCTTTCTCTGATGAATTCCTTGGAGAATGGGCAGTTGGCACAATGTGGAATCAATGTAAGTTTTAAAGTAAATATATATGTAAGAGAGACTAATATTTATACAAACACTTTACTCATTCTATTTCTGAAGTGCGTCCAGGTCCCTGCAGTTCCTCAGTGTAAAAACTCAATAGCTTAAACCCTTTTTGAAACATTGTGAACATTTGAAATGTTTTTATACAACCACCCTAGCTAGAAGTCAGGATTTGTTTCTCTGGGCAGCTCATTTTGTATCTTTAGATGAAAGGTAGTTTAACTAATCAGTTCCAGAGAAACCTTGACAGGAAAAAAAAGTTGCATTTTCTTGGCTTTCCAGTAAATTCCGTGTTGCCGAAGAGCTCGATTTTAACAATGTTCTTTTCAGAGTTCAGTTGCTTACATAAAATGCATCTCAGTTTGAAGGGTAGACTGATAAAATTCGTCAAAGTCAAATAAAGATCAATGAAAAATTTCTCCCTGTGGCCCTCCACAGCACGAGGAGAAAGATTTGGGCTGTGAGGAGCTAAAGCTGAGGGGACAGCCCCTGCCAGGCTGAGGTTAAGAGCAGGTGGGGATGTCCTCACTGGAACACTGGGTGCTCACCCAAACACATTTTCAGCCCCTCTGGCAAAGGCAAACTCTGAATTCTGGTCCTTGAGTGCACTGACCCAGCTCACAGTCAGTATCAGGATGTGGTGCCAGCCAATTCCGTGCTCAGAGTTACTGTAAAATAACAATCTCATTCCTTTTTGTCTGATGGTTTATCGCCTCTCTCTCTAAAAAGTTAAAGCTGCCCATGGAAGTTGTTAAAAACATTTGTTGGGTTTCAGGAAAAGTCTCAAGAAATCTCTTCTAAAAAACCTCCCGCGTTTTGATAAATCGGCATTTTTGCAGTCATTCTCCTTAATAAAAATAGTGCGTTTTCCAGATTTTTTTTTTCTGTTTTTTTCCTTTCCTGTTTTATCGGAGGAAAGGGGTGGGGGAAATGAGGGGAAGTGAAGAAGAGGGTAAAGAGGTTTAGGTTCACCTGCATGCATCGCCTTGTGGAAACCTCTGACCATTTTACTGCACCTTTGCTTCAGTGCTTTGGTTTTGGTTTAGTTTTGTTTTCCGTAGAGAAAACCTTTGACTGGAAAAGTTCGGAGTGGCAATGTTGGGCATCAGTGGGGACGATGGATTATGCGGAACACCAGGAAAGTTCATTTCAAACCTCACATCAGTTATGGGGGCAGTGTTGCTGTGTGCACGGTGGGAATGTCCTGGCGTTTGGGGCAGGTTTAGGATGGAATGCAGGGCCGTAGGATGAGGTTCTGTTGCTGTAAACAGGGAGCAGCTCCCATGAATGTAACGGTGCCACGCGTGGATGAGGCACCAATGGGGAGGGAATCACTGCCCAGCAAAATGGCCTTTCCAGCTGGTGGATCCTCTGTGGATTCACCGAGGATCCAAAACTTGGTGAAAAGAGCCCAGCAGCCCCAGTCCGCTTCCTGAGCACCACCAGAAGGACACAGAGCAACTGGGGTACATGCCAGTGCTCCGTGTTTTCTGGTGCTGGATGTACTGGGAGGCCTCCCCCGGCTGGGATTCTCTGTCTCTGTTAAACTGAGGTCTCTAAGAGCCCCTGAGTTAATGATTGTGCTTTCAGCTGAGACAAGGGAACAGTGGCAGTGCTGCAAAGCTCGGGGCCTTGGGCTTGTTGGAAGTTCGTGGGTGTCCCTTGATTTCCACTGAGTGCCCACGGCCACTCCAGGTGGAAACTGCCTGGAGAGGGCTGCTGGGTGCTTGGTTGGGAAGAACTCCCTGTCCTCACCATGGCCAGGATCTTGCCACTGTATTTTCAGACTCTGAGCGCTGCAAATAGCTTTTGATAAAGGATGAGAGGCCAGAGCCATGCTGGGCTTAGATTCTTGTCACTTCTGGACTCTGGTCCAGGAGCTGGTCTGGACCTACAGCAGCAGCAATGGGCAGAAAACTGGTCCTGAGTAATTACAGGTGGTATCCAACCAGCCCTGAGCCTATGGCAGGGGTCAGCGTAGCCAGGGAAATGAATCCACTGCTTATTTCCTGATTTATTTACAAGTTTCTGGGTGCCTTTGGCTTTTCCACCACGAGCTGGTGGCCAGCAGAATGTAGATGTGAAAATCTTTCGGCATTGGTGCTTGGCTGGTTGAGTTGAGGGGATGAGGAAAGGGCAAGGAGGAGAAAAAAGGAGAAAACATTCCTCAAATACACTGTGACAAGGCCAGGGCCACCATGGGCTGGGATGTAACCACAGCTGCCCCGAGGTTCGTGGAGATGTGCCAGGGCTGGGGGGAGCTTGTGCATTTACAAGCAGCCCTTTTCCCTGTCCCAGCATGAGAATTTTAAAAGAAACCACACAAAAAAACCTATTAAAATGTACAGACTCTACCAACAAAGCTGCTTAGTTTTGTTTTGGGGTTTGTTTTCTTTTTGCCTTTTTCATTTTGGTCAGTTTGGGACTTGGAGCAGTGAAAATGTCTCTCTTTAACCAGCTTCATGTCAGTAACCAGCAGTAAAGATTCTAAAGATCTCAGTCCTGATGTGGCAGTCCCAGATTGTTCAAATCAAAGAGTTTTAATTGAACCTGGAATGAACCCCCAAGAAACCATTACTGTTCTCATTAGGTGATGAAGTATCTCTTTCTTGTAGAAGCATCAAATTTGGGGTGGGGAGACCTTTTAGAAAGCCATTGGTACTCACTTGTGTTGGTGTGTCCTGACCAGCATCGAGACTCACGTCATTGCTAACGATGAATTAACAGTTCACTTTTAATTGTCAGGAATAATTGTTGGATGCACATTGTATTCCCTCGTAATTCCCCTTGTTCATGCTCAGCCTTCCCTTGTGGTGAGGTGAGGCAGCTCCACTTGGACCATTTGTACCCCTCTGCTGTCCGTGCAGCTGCCCACTGCAAAATCCCCCCCAGAGCCCCTTCCTGCTGTCCCTGCAGCCCCGGGAGCAGAGCTCTCCCATTCCCCCCGGAAAACTCTGCAATACAGAGCCTTGCAGGGAGAAAAGGGGGTTTCCAGCAGAGAAGACCCAAGTCAGGCGGGTGGTCCGAAGCCCTTCAGCCCCTGACTTTGAGGGAGGTGAATAAATTGTCTCCAGCTCCAAGGGTAACAGCTGCCCTCAGGAATTCCGCTGGCTGTGTCTGCTCCAAGGTTGGCCGTGCCCAGGCCGGGCGCTGCGGCGGGCAGGACGCTGGCTGTCTCACAGCGCCTTGTGTCCCTGCCTGCTGACACCACAAGCACGGGTTTATGGCCTTATGGCAGGCTCTGGGAGCTGGAAAGCAGCTGGCTCATCCCAGGAAAAGCTTTTATTCCAACTGGGCAGCGGCTGAGGACGAGGGGCAGTGCTGCCTGCAGCCCTGGGCCCTGCCTTGCCTTTCCTCTGCATCACAGGGACAAGGACCGGGCTGGTGCCTGCTGTCCCTTGGGAGCAGCTCAGAGCACAGCGGCCCCGGGATGAAGAGCATCCTCCCTGGAAAGGAAATCCTGCAGCCCCGAGGCAGGGAGGAGATTCTGGGGGCCAAGCCCAGCAGGAGCTCCCGCAGAGGCAGAGCCCGCTCTGTGCTCACCCTGCCGGGGCTCTGAGCCCCACGTCGGGCTGGCCAGGCTTCAGGAGCCGCTGCCAGCAGCGCAGACAGCATGGCAATCAGTCACCCCCATCCCCTGCCTCCTGATTCCCCAGGAATGAGGCCATCCCGCAGCAATCAGGACAGCGCCTTGCGTTGCTGTCACGGTTGTCATGAGCCTTTTAACTTGATTGGGAGGGTTGATCTCAAAGGAAAATGTACAGTTATCATTCAATTATGGTTAAATCAAGCCCCTTCAATGCACTTTATGACCAAGTGAAAACAAATCAATGCTGTTATTGCACTGTATCTCTATTGTGTATAATATTATACATTCATCTGTAAGAGTAATTTATTTTTATTACTGTAAATAAAACTGTTAAAGTGATTTGTCAAGAGAATATCCAAAAATAGGGGGAGGGGGGTAAAATTAAAACCTTTGAAGATCTGGGCTGCTGTCCCAGGTATGTGCCATGCTCTGCGTGTCTGTGTTTTTATTACAGAGTCCAGAACAGGTCTCTGCTTTCCGTCACCTGGGGTCTGTGCTTCCCCTGGGATCAGGAGGAGCTGGGTGAGGACAAGAACGAGGGGTTGGGAAGGAGCAGCTCCTGCTGCTCGGAGCCTCCAAGCACAGACAGAGCTTTTACTGCCCTCTGGTTACTCAGGCAGTCAGGGATTAAATACCCTGGGGAATTCATTGATCTTCGAGGGCTTGATTCTCCAAATGAAGGGTTTTAGAGAGATCACAGCTTTCTGCTGCTCCTTCCATGCCCCAGCCTCTAACAGAGGAGGGAGCACCACAGGGCTGATTAACTCCCAGCAAAGGACAAGCTGACAAAAAGCCAAACCCGAATCTACTGTAACCTCTTAAAATCTTTATTAATTTTTTTCCTTTTTTTTTTTTTCCTTTTCAATTTAATTAGCACATGCATAAAGTGTCAACAGTTTGGGGTTAAGATGACATTTCTTGAACAAATGTAGTTACAAGCGGTGCCTCGGATCCATCCCGGTTTCCTCTCTACCCTGTACAGAAGGAAGCTCGAGCTGCCACCGACGTTGTCCCTACCTTTCCTTGTGTCCTCGCGTCACCACAGGCAGAACCCACAACACTGGGGAGAAATACACTTGTTCACACGTAGCAACTGGGTGGGGGAGATAGATACGGGCAGCAACATCTACTCACACCTACTGACTAGGTGCACACGGCCACAGAGCCCACCAGACAGTGAACATCTTCCTCAGCTCAGCTTTGGAACAGCGGGGATCTGTCATGGCCTGCAGTGGGTGACCCCCCCTCGGGAAGGTGCCATCAGCTCCTTCTACCAGGTGGCAAATCTAAGGAGAGAGAGTAATTCTTCTGCTGGGATTAAAAACGGAGCCTTTTGCAGGAGCATTGGAGCTGATGCCCAGGTGTTCCTGTCCCCGCGGTGCCACCCCTGCAGAGCTGGAGCCAACCTCCACAACGAGCAGCCCAAGCCCTGGCTCCGGGCTCTGTGTGTGATCAGGGGGTGCCAAAAGGGGAGAAAACTGCTTTTAAAGCGCTCGTCAGGAGCTGGCGGCTCAGCGAGGCTGTGTTTTGGGAGGGTTGGTGCCCCTGCGCTCCAGGAGGTCTCCTGAGCTCAGAGTTTGGGTAGTGCTGAGGGCTTTGGGGGTCTGAGGTGCCTTGATCCGCAGGGCACAGGAGATGATCCTCACCTGCCTTCAGTTCCCTCCAAAACAACTCTCCTACAGCACCTGGCCTCACCCAGAGGTGTCAGTGCTCCTGCTGGCTCAAGAGGATGGAAAACTGGACCGAGATGGCTCCTGTCCCGCTGCAGCAGCTGGCATTGTCCCTGCGGCCCTGGGCTGGGACAGCAGCGGGAAGAGGAGGAGGAGGAAGGCTCTCCTGAGTGCCTGCCCCATGTCAGCAGCCACCCCCAGCACGTGCATGTCCCTCAGCAAAACGGTGACGGGGTTTGTCTCCTCCTCGCACCCCCATGTCCTCCGGGAACTGCTCCCATGCCCGCTGCAGCAGGTTTCCTTGGGCTGGCCAAGACACGAGTGGAAACTGCTCCCCAGGCCACTCCTGAGGGCGGAGGGATCCGCGAGGATCCCGTGGGGTCTGGGCAGCTCCAGGTCTCCAGCCCAGGTGAGCTCTGCCCGTTCCCAGCACAGCAACACCACCCGCCCCAGGAGGCTCCCTGGCACTGCCAGCGGCACCTCCAGGAAAGGCACTTGTGTCACTCGGCCCCGGGGTGCTCCCAGCAGGAATTCTGCACCCTCTGCGTGACAGGGCACAGCTGAAAGCAGAGCGGAGGAAGGTGCCAGCACAGCTCGGCCTCACCCCAAACTCACACCCTGCCTCTGATCCCCCCAACAAGTCAGGCAGCCCCAGAATTAAGGAAGTCTATTCAGGTGAGAAGCCATCAGCCCCAAGAGGTCCTGAAAATGCATTTTGAAGAAAAGGGTTTTTTTAATTTTTGGGGATTTGGGCAGGTTGGGCGGGACTTGGGGCAAGCTGGTCTCACAGAAGGTGCCCCTGCCCATGGCAGGGGGTGGAAACCACGCTGGAAATCCAAACAATTCTGGGATCCTATGATTTGCCTTCTTTACCTGATCTGCTCTGACCTGAGACAAAGAAACACCAGAAAGAGCAGCCCCATTTGTGGAAAACTGGCCAGAACTACAGACAGAGCTGAAACATCTCCGTGTAAAATGAAATTTGGAGGGGGAGCAGGACGGGGGGTTGATGCTCATGACTGTGATTTTTGGACACCTGGCAGGGCTCTGCCAAAGCTGCTCCTGCTGCCAGCAGGAAATCACCAGCTCTCCACAGACATCACAGGACTGTCCCTGGCTCCAAGTCCTCTTCCTTTTAACACAAGATTTCCGTGTTTTTTCCATGGAGTCAGCAATCCCAGCTGAGGCATCAGGATTGCACCAGCACCAGAAGAGATGAAAATCAATGGGATTTGAAACACTTGAGCTGGGGAGGGACCTCCAGGGACAAAAGCATCTCTTACAGGGGCAGGAGGTCCTCTCCTTGCTGCACTGGGGGTGATGTGATTATTGCTTTTCTTTAAACACCAGTTTGCTGGGATTTTTGGAAGTGGTTCTGGTGGCACCTGCTTCATTCTGGTGCTGATTGACTGGGAAGTGTTGCTGTGTCTGACCTTCCCTCGAGGTCTGAGGGAAGGGAACAGTTTATCCTTCTGGAAATCACATGTGAGTTGTTTGTTTGCTTTTTTAGTTTTGTGGGTGGGGTCTTCTGTTTGCCTATTTTTAGATTTTTTTTTTAATTATTTTCAGATTTCTCAACTGAGCTACCCCAAATCAAAGGGTAAATTTTAAACTGGCCACCTTAATGGTTTACTCACGACAGTCTGTGGATCATGAATGGTCCAGAGGAGCTGCTGCCTTTTAACTGTTGAAATACAGCAGAAACGGCTGCCAGTTAACATCCTTCCCTCTCGGGCAGCACATTTTACCTTTATTCTATTTGAGGGTCAACACCAAAACCAAGGGGGAGCACAAGCAGCTGCCCTGGCTGCTGGGGGCTGCTTTGGGGCTGTAACCCACCGGGACAGACCCCCAAGGAGGGGAGAGGGAGAATTACAAACGTGCCAGGAATGCCCTGTGGGCATCTCTACCATTCCCTGGCTGCACAAAAGGTCACGAGCCTCCCATGGCAGAGCCTCTCTGACCTGAATTTCTCCATCCTCACCTCCAGAAAGCTTTCCCCGAGACCTGACTCAGCTCCTTCCTGCCACAGCTCAATCCCACACTGACCTGGAGAACAGATTTATTCCCCTCACTGCCCTTTGTGGCTTTGCACAGGGTTTGACCCGACTGAGCTTTCCCCTGTGCAGGCTGCTGCATAACCAACCCAAAATGCTGGGCTGGTTTCTTTCTGCCTTATTTCCTCCTCTCTGCACTCTCAACCTTGTACAGAACCGAGTGCTGGAATTCCCACTGAGCTGAAAATTCCCCCGGGGCCAGCCCAGTCCCCTGGCATTACCACAGTGGGAAGAGTGTGCAGGGAAAGGCTCCTTTCACACACATTTGGGCTCACAACAACCAGCAAGAGGTTTGATCCTGTTCCTGGGAAGAGTGAGAGGTCAGAGGCAGCTGTGGGAAGACCCCTGCTGGGAGATGCCCATGGGAGGGTGAAGTATCAGTGGTGCTGTGGTGGCCTGAGGGTCCTGTCTGTAATTCAGACCCCAATTTGGGTATGGCCACATCAGCTCTGCCTTCAGGGGACATTTCCATGCAGCTCTTGCCCGGGGGTTTCCCTCAGCAACAGCCCAACCCCTGCTGCAGGCTCTGCCTCAGCCTGGTGGCACCTCTGGGACAGTGTCCTCCCCTGGGGACATCCTATTGTCCCACCCTGCCGGTGGGCACAGCTCTGAAGGCTTTGGGGCAAACACCTCCTCCCTGGAATTCTTACACGTGGGGTTTGGATTGGTTTTTTAAATTCCCTCCACCACCAAAATACAGGCACATTTTTCACCCAGAGAAGGTGGAGGTTGAGGGAGTGAGCCTAGAAAACCTGGGGTTTGTCCAAGAAAAATCAGACTCAGAGCAAAAAAACCCCAGCCCTTTGCTTCTCAAAAAGACAGAACTACTTCAAAGCCTAGGTGAGGGTTGTAAGTGTCTGGAAGAGGACGTTTTCCAGAGGCCGTCACATGAATTGAGGGTGGCCAGGCTGCAGTGGTGCCCCCAGGCACCATTCCCACCCCATCCGTGGTCATCCCAGAGAGCACAGCTGCGTGGGGCTGGGAAAGGCCACCCGAGGGCTCAGGGACCCGTCCAGGGACAAACCCAGCGTGGCTTGGCTCTCCTGGGCTTTGCTCAGGCACTTCTGCGTGGGGGTGGAGGGGCAGGAGAGCCCCGGCGCTGTCACCAGCGGGGGGACGTGGCCGTGGTGCTGCTCAGGGGTCACCTAAGGAAGGGACAACAGTCCTCAGAGTGCTGCTGCCCAGTCGAGGGGAAATCAATGGGTGAGTGAGCATTTGAGGCTTCTAAAGTGCAGTGCAGGTTACATGGTCTTTGCTGTAGACTGTAAACTCCTCAGGACAGACTCCTTGCCCTTTTATTTTAATTTTTTTTTATCTGTAAAGTGATATTCCAGCTGAGAAAACCTTACCCCTAAATAACTACTACTACTACAGGAGAAACAGGAATCTCAGTGGAAGGAACAGCCTGTGCTCCCCTTGCCAGCATCCCATCATGGGGAGTGCTTCCCAGGGCCACCCGTGGTCCATCCACAAGGAGGTGGCACAGAGTTCCTGCCAGCTGTGGACCTCTGGAATGCTCCCTCCAAAATGCCACCTCCAGTGCTACGACCTGCCTCCCTCCAAGCAAAACTTCCATTTGTCATTAAAGCTGAGGTGTTAATTCAGGCTCAAGGGAGTCTGCAAAGCTTCTGTTCAGGCTGTTGGGTGTCTGGAACGGGGGAGAGAGATGGAAAAGTTGCTGGGAGGAAATTTGAGGGCTCTTCTGTGGAAAGAGCTCTCTGAAGAAGCCAAGTTCAGCCTTAAGTTTGTCGCTGGAGTAAAACCTTCCCAAGATGAAACAGCTGCAAAAGCAGGAGCTCTCCTGGGGTGGGATGGGATGGTTGCTCCTCTCTAGGTCTCTTCCCCAGGTGGGAAATCAGAAATTAGAAACTGCCCAATCCATTCTTCCTTCAGGACACTGATCCTTTAAGAGCCACCCGCCAGCTCCAGTGGTCACTAAATCAGGGAGAACACGGAGTGCAGTGCCAGGAGTGAGCACTGCAGGGCTTCCACCAACCTCCAGCACCCTGAGCAGGACCCCTGGTGGAGCTGCACCGTGGGCACAGTGGTCCCTGGGAAGTCCCTTTGCAGATGAACCTGGGATGTCCAAGAGGTTCCTGACGGACCTCAAGGATGACAGCCTGCCATTGATACCTCCAAGGAGAACCAAAATGGTTCATTTACTCTTCCACTGACTCCAGCCCAATCCATTTGTATGGACACAGGATATTTTCCCCCCCCCACCCCGTTGACAGCCATATTTATTATTTTTAATCTATGCCCATAAATTGGCAAGTAGGGGAAAGCAGATAAAATGGAAAAAGGAACTCTCAGGAGATCAGTTGGACTCATTAAATGTTTGGCACTCTGTGATTATCCTTTGGCAATGAAATGCCACTGCTATATTTTAGCAGGGAACGCGATACCTTAATGTACGGGAGAATCTCCTCAGCCCAATTCTGGTACCCCTGAGAGAGGAGAAATTCAATCATCTGTGACCTGGATTGCATTTTTTAATGTCTGCTGAGCTAGATAAAATATTTAAATATTCACTTTTATATCAGCCCACATGAGGATTTGAGCATTTCAGGTTGTGTAACACAGCATGGCCTACTTTGGGGAGAATGTACAGAAATAGGCACATATGTACAAAATACTGAGTGCAGCATGTGGGGCAGACAGACAGTGTTAATTAGTGTGGCACAATCCCAGCAGCTCCAGCCCAGAGCAGCCAAGGAATTGGTGTCACTCCTGTTGGACTTCAAAGGTCACCTGAGCAAAAACCAGGTGAATCTGCCTCAAATAAAGGTGGTCAAGCGTGGCCGAGTCCCTCTAGTGAAGGCACTGAGGATGGAATGGCTCTCATGGGATTGGGGCTCTCAGTGCCACCATGTGGCATTAATGCTCCCGCCTGGAGATCCTGGAGGTCTTTTCCCACCTGAGGGATTCCTGGTGTTTGCCTGCCCTGCGGTGCTGTTGGGAGGGTTGGCAGGAGCTGGGAGTGCCATGGTCTGACCAGAAATGGGTGTGCAGACCCACCCTGAGGTTACTTCTTCACCAGCTCCACCAGACACCTCTCTGGGATGAGGATGGGGGACCCCAACCCCGCTACCAAGACAGCTTGAGGGTTTCCATGGCAGTTCTGGGCCCTGGAAGAGGAGGATGGTGATGTTTGCAGCCAGCTGGCAGCGCTGGGAGGTCATGGTGCTGCTGCTGGCTCTGCAGTTGAGAATGTGCACTGGGTTTGTGTTACCAGGGGATTTCCTGCAGCAGAACAGGATGTGACAGTGTGCTGGGACTGCTGGGACGCCCGATGGGGACAAGGTGTAAGGACATAAAGATGTGAGGAAATGGGGGTGAGCCCTTCCTGCCCCCCCGGGGCTGCCAGCTGTGCATCTGCACTGCAGATGTGGCCTGTGCACAGGGCAGGCAAGGCCCAAGTGACCTAAATGACCTTTAGGGTCCCTCCCAACCTTCCCATGATTGTCAAGCACTTTGCCATGCAGGGGCACCAACCCTGCCAGCTGCCAGTCCCAGCACGGGTGCTGTGAGGTGACAGGGCAGTGGGAGGCCCCCGGGACAGCCCTGACCTGCCACACACCCATGGAGTCCTGCCCCAATTACCACGGTCCCATGTGACACACACAAAGCAACTGGTGCACGAAAAGAAGGGACTTGATCTTGAGCAGCACTGGGCTGCTCTTCAGTTCCCAGCAGGACTGGCTCAGCTTTGCAGAACGGGGACAGTCACAGAGCCAGTCCCCTGTGTCCCTGAGCCCCTTCCTGGGGCCAGTGGGACTCCTCAGCTCTGCTGGGTCCCCACAGTGACTCTGCAGCCCCTCGACCTCTGCAACAGGTAAGAGCAGCTCCACCAGCCCCTGCTATTTTCTCTCTCTCACAAAGGGTTATTAATCCTCCTAAATTACCTAAATAAACCAATTTTCTCCTCCCTTACAAACAGTTTTGTGATTGTATCTACATTAATAATGCTCCACCAGAAACATCACCTTAAACATTGCCCTGAATTTTTGCACCACTTCCTTCTGAACCTGCGCCAGGCCAAACACCAGCTGCCTTCCCAGGGAAAGCGGGTCCTGGGCATTGCAGAGGCTCTCTGTAAAAAGCTCTTGCAGCCCTTTCCTGCATCTCAGAGGGTCAACATCAGAACCAAGAGCTCTCAGCGAGCAGCAGGAATTTCCTGGCCACCTGCAGGATATGGTGTCTCCCTGCCTCCTCTGGTCACTCCTGCTCCCTGGGTTTTGCAGATGAGTTATTCCATGTATCCTGTTGTTCTGCTTCCTGCCTTGCCCTCTCCCACATCCCAAATCCATTCTGCACCCCTGCTCAAGCCTGCTCAGCACCACAGCTCCCAGCCTGGAGGTGTGGGAGGTGTCACATCCAAGGGACAAGAGACCATTTTGTGCCACTCAAGAGAAGGGAGAGCTCCTGGGGGCATTTCCCAGCAGCTGGGCAGAGGATTTACCACATCTGGCCATGAGGGGTTGGTCCCTGGGGACAAATGAGCAGATGTTTGGGACATTGCTCAACACCAGCATTTCCCAGGGAATTAGCAACCTGGTCCAGTGGAAGGTGCCCCGGCCTTGGCAGGGGGTTGGAATGAGATGCTCTTTAAGGTCCCTTTTATCCCAAACCATTCTAGGATTTTGTGAATTTAAGGATCAGCATTTGGGTCTCAGCCGTTCTTCCCACCTCTTTTACAGGTCTGGCTGCTTCTACATAGTCGAAGTACTGCTGAAGTAGCCATCACCTCCAGGGCTCCTGGGAGAGGCAGGGAATTGGGCACAGAGCTCAGGTTTTCCCCATTCAGGGACTCGTGGTACAGGGGAACACAAGAGAGGGTCTGGGGACATCACCCTGCCCAATCCACGGCTGCTCCTGGCCCATTTTCCACAGGTGGGGAACCTCTCCCAGCTCTCTGCAGGTTTTCACACCTGCCTGTGATACTCCCAGTATTTCCCACCCCTTTGCTCCGCCTTCCTCTGTGCCTCCTCCCTTCGTAGCTCTGTGAGAAGTCTCCCACGAATCATGCTCTGTTTTCATGGGGAAGCAGGTATTTTCAGTGCTGAAATGGGGGGTGGTTACCCAGCTCCTCCATCAGTGTCCAAACGTGGGACAGGGGACGGAGCAGGATCAGGTGGGGGGAATCAGTGCCTGGGTCTGAGCTCATCTCAACTGTACAGGCACAGTTTGTGGGGCTGCAAAGTGCAACTTGAGAGTTTACCTGAAAGCAGCAGATTGCCTGATTCACTTTTTCTCAAATAACACTGAAAGGGTGTCACGCTAAGGCCAAGGAGAGCTGGGCTTGGGGAAGCTCCCTGGACACCTCCACTCCTTTGCAGGAAAAGGCAGGACAAGCCTAGACACGGCTGTGTCTCCCTGCCAGCCGCACCAGCCTTGCCTTCCCCCTTTGCTCCTAGAAAACCAGCTCTGAGGGTGATACAGGCTGAGGTCACCAACACCTCGGGTTGCTTATGCAACCTGGTCTAGTGGAAGGTGCCCCAGTTCCAGCTGGACTAGATGGGCTTTGAAGGTGCCTTCGAACCCAAAGCATTCCATGAATTTCCAGGGAGCAACCACACAGTGGTGTAACTGCTACTAAATGTGGAATCCATAGGGAAGGGGGCTCCTGCCCCCAGGCAGCTTTTGGAGCTGCCTGACCCCAGAAGCACCAGCAGCAGAGTGTCCCCAAGCCCACAGAGCCACCCCTGCGCCCCCGTGGTGGCACCAGCTGTGCAAACAAGGCTTCTTCTCCAGGAGCTTCTCGTTATCACAATTAACATTGAGCTGAAAAAGCACTGCTGCCTCTGGGGCTCCCTTCTCTCGCAAAGCACACTCAGGGCCAGTCTCCGCTCTTGCTCCAGGTGTAAACCTGGAGTAATCCTATTAACCTGCCTTCAGAGAATTTTGGAAGTCATTAACTGCGAAGGTGCTGCTAATTCCTGGTCTCACTGCCTCGGAGGTGTATCCTACCAGTGCTGCTGCTGCCCGAAGGGGTTTGACATAGTGTAAAAGCAAAGCTCCTGCCCGGGCGGGCCCCCCGCGCCCGCCGGCAGCGACGTTGGGGAAGGTGCCTATACACACCTGGGACGGGGCCGGGAGCTCCGAGCCAGCCCGGCCCAGCCCGGGGCCCTCAGTCCGACCACTCGTTATCGTCCAGCTCGGAGTCGTCGTCGGACTCGCTGTACTCCACCGCGATCCGGCGCGACAGGATCGTCGCCACGTCGTTGCCCACCGGCTCTTTTTTGGCCTCTTGCTCCCACTGCTCCTGGACTTTCCGGAGTTGGATTCCTACAGGAAAGGGGGGAAGGCTTTAGGGGGAGTGCACCCAATGTGCAGCACCCCCCCCCAGTTATAAAGTGTTGCCTGAGACAAGAGGGCTGCTGCCCTGGTGATGACAAGGTTTATATGGGATAATAGCATAGGATTGGTAGGACTAGAGGGAATGGTTGTAAACTGAGAGAGAGCAGGCTCAGATTGGATGTCAGGAAGAAATTCTTCCCTGTGAGGGTGGGCAGGCCCTGGCACAGGTTCCCAGAGGGGCTGGGGCTGCCCCTGGATCCCTGGCAGTTCCAAGGCCAGGTTGGACAGGACTTGGAGCACCCTGGGAGAGTGGGCGCTGTCCCTGCCCATGGCACGGGGTGGAATGGGGTGAGCTTGAAGGTCCCTTCCAACCCAAACCATTCTAGGATTTTATGAATATCTATGATTACAAAGCTGTATCATAGAATAAAGCTCCTCCTCTGCTTCCACTCAGCCTGGAGATATTGACCCTTCTGGAAGGTTCAATTTACCATTTGACCTGGAGGTTTGCAGGGAAGGGAGATGTGAGAGACCTTGGAGCACATCATCCACTACAGCCCGGGAGGAAGCCACACGCCTGAGAGCTGCCAGCAATCCCTGGGGCTTCATTCAGCCCCACCATGGATCCCCCACACCTCCGCTGCCTTTATTCCCCACACCTCCACTGCCTTTATTCCCCACACCTCCACTGATTTATTCCCCCATAACTGCACTGCCA
>WBMY01003003.1:203411-217470 GCA_013397315.1 Donacobius atricapilla | reverse complement strand
CGGCTGAGCAAGGACAGAGCGGGGTCGCCGCGCCCTTCCAGCCCCCCGAGGGCGGCTTCGGCTGGGTGGTGGTCTTCGCCGCCGCCTGGTGCAACGGCTCCATCTTCGGCATCCACAACTCCTTCGGGATCCTCTACATGATGCTGCAGAGCGACCTGGGCGACGGGGAGAAGGACCCGGCGCTCGAGTTTAAAACAGGTACGAGCTCCGCGGCCCCTTCCCCGGGCCGGGCAGGGCGTGCGGGGGGTGCCCGAGCGGAGCGGGGATGCCCCAGCGGAACGGGGAAAGGTGCGGCGGCGCGGCCGGCGCTGCCTCCCGGAGCTGCAAGCTCCCTCTCGGCTGTGTTGAACCTCGATTGCTCCCTGCCCCCTCTATCCTCGTAGCCGTGGCTATATTTATCTCCGACGGCATCATGTGTTTCTAAGCTCCGATGTACTCAATTAAAAGTAATTCTGCTGAAAAAGCACACCCTTAGCTTGTCCTGCTGGTGTGGCTTGGGGTAAAGCAGAGCAGCGTTGGTGAACCAGCTGCTGGGTGTGAGCCACCCCCTGTAGGTTTCTTTA
This sequence comes from Donacobius atricapilla, assembly GCA_013397315.1. NCBI lineage: Eukaryota > Metazoa > Chordata > Aves > Passeriformes > Mimidae > Donacobius > Donacobius atricapilla. The sequence goes on along the minus strand of WBMY01003003.1, from coordinate 216,907 downwards.
TTATTGTCCTATTTTCTGGCTTTTCACGCTTTCTATCTGGCTGCCCTGCTGGCCGGGGGTGGCTGCAGGAGAGCACCTGCCCCGCTGCCGCGCTCCCTCGAGCCGTGTCCATGGAGGGGGACGGCCGGCACGGGGCAGGGCTGGCAGCGCCGCCTGCGCCGGCCCTCCCAGCGCGGCGCGGGGGCTCCAGCACTTCACAGCCCCGAAAAGCACCATCCATGCGCTGCACCCAGCTGGCTGCTTCGGTAGGAGCGACAGGCCCGGCTAGGATGCACACCGGGTAGGGTTAACATGGAGAAAAGGGATGTTTCTTGCTGCCAAGCCCCCGGTGTTGAAGTAGATTTGGCAGAGGGGACACCAGCCTGCTGGCGTGGTGCTCCCAGCTGGATGCCGGTGTTGGGAGGCCCAGCCTTGTCCCGGGTCCTGCTGTCCTCCCTGGAAGATCATTTCCATCCCTGTGATGGACACGCGTGGCCCACCTTGCTCTCAGCTGCCAGGTGGAGACAGCACCTGGCGCTGAGAGAACCTGCTCGTGGTGCTGTCCTGGCTCTGGATGGGACACGGGCAGCAGCCAGGAATGAGGAGTGTGCTGCGGAGAGATGAGTGCCGGGGTGTGTAAGGACCTCACAGCCTTGCTTTGGGGACCAGCACTGCCCGCACTCCCTCTCTCAGCTGGTGCAGGGCCGGCGAGTGCGGCGGGGAGCGCGCCAGGATGAATTTCATTACGGGATCCACCACATCTACAATCCCAAATTAACTCCGTGATACTCTTACCAGGGAAACGATGTGACCATGTAATTATGGGTACTAACGGAGTGCCACAGCGAGCTGCGGACGTGTGGCCAGCTGTAATTAGGCTGATTGATGGGCTGGGAGTGTGTGTGTTGTGTGTGCGAGCGTGTGATGCCCAGGAAGCTCATAGTGTAGCGCTCTGTTTCCTGCTGCCTGTGATTGTATCTAGAAAGCCTAAGGCAGGGCTCTAAAGGTAGAAGCGGTAACAAAAGAAATTAAATACTGCAACTTCTGGTGGTTTAAAGGCTCTGTGCCCAAGACAGAGGTTGTAGGAGTCAGCATCTGCCTCTTGCTCCTGCCATCTATTTATTTAAGGCTATGACCACACCGAGGCCTCGAAAAAGAAAGGTTGTGTGGGTGTGCGAGGTGAACCCAGGCTGGATAATTAAATTGCCTGGGTGACGAATATATGCATTTTGGTCTGGGTGCTTAATGAGGAGGCTGCTAATAACCCCTGCCGAGGTTGCGGGGCGGCGGTGACGGAGCCCCATCTGCGGCACCTCCGGGGCTGCAGCTGCACTGGCAGGGGCTGAGGGCAGCGGGGTGCAGCCTGGGGCCCCCCTCCAGCCTTTCCTCCCTCGCTCCCACCCCTCCCCGCTCAGCGTTGCATAATTTCCCCGCGGCGCTCGTTTGCGTGCAAACATAATCAGGAAAATATCGTAGCTCCTTTCCAAGCGCTAAGTGATGTGGCCTTCCTGAAAAGACCGGTGCTGTCTGTTTGTCCGCTGACGCCGCTCCGAGCCCGCCAGCTGCAAGGCACGGCCGGACCCCAGGGAGCCCCTCATCCCCCCCACCGGGGGGCAGGTTGGCAGGACGAGGATCCGCTCCCCGCTCCGCCAGCGGCATCCAGTAGGGCTGTGGGCACGGCTCAGCCTTTTGTCTCTGCTCATAAACCACCTCCAGGTCTCAGGGAGGCGGGTTTGTATCAAAGAGGGGGTTTGGAGGCAAAATGGGGAGTAATGCTGTCAACTGGTCAGGCAGCCCTTTAAAAATAGGGTTCTGTTTATGCTAAAGCGGGTGCTAGTCGGCACTGAACAATAGCCGCCCCGGCTATAATTATCAAGGTTTATTTCTTGTTTGCATTGGTCACGTTTTCTCGCGTTTGATCTTGAGAAACGCAGGATCCGTGGAGTTCAGGTCTGGGGTCAGGCTTTGAAAACAAACCCTGTGGCAGCAATGCATCGAATGCATAGGCTCCTGTCCTTAAAGAAATATACTGTGCTGCCTATGTCAACAAGCACGGCGGGCTGGGGCGGGCGGGCTGCTGCGACCACCGCGTGCCCCTGCCCCGCGGGGCGCCAGCGCTGGGGCCTTCGCAAGGCACATTCTGTGCTTTCGGGTTTGTTTTCTTCTGGGGGGAGTGCAGGAATGCTGGGACCGGAATAAAAAAAAAAAAAAAAAAAGAATAATACACATGTGAGCACTTGGCCAGGAAAAAAAAAATCCAGCTTTGCTGGAGAGGTGTTGAGTGATGCTTGAGGGTGTTTGCTGGGAGATGAGAGGTGAGGTTTCCCTTGGGTTGTATGGGTTGTACAAGGCTCATTCCGGTGCTGAGGGATCCATGGATCCGTGGCTGTCCCGGTGCTGGTGCCACAGTGAGGGCTGAGGGAGCCAAGGGCCAGATGAGCCATCCCAGCACCCTCATCTTCCGCAGCTCCAGAAGCCCTTTTGAGTGGCAGCACAGTCCTGGCGAGCATTAACTGGGCATTAATCTCCTTACATCAGTGTCTGCTCTGCCGCCGCCTGGATGCTGCCCCAGCCTTGGGAGAGGGGACCACAAGGTGACCTTGTCCCTGACCAGGGCCGTGCCCTGAGCCAAGGAGACACCCGAGGGTCCCAGAGGGTGCTCCAGCTACCTGGGCAGAGCCAGGAGAGTGACATTTCTTGGTGCATCTTGTTCCTCCAAACACATCCTTAGTGCCATGCCCGAGGTCTCGAAAGCCTCAGTGGGGCAGCCTGCAGAGGCACACAGATTTTGGGTTGTTTTTTTAAAAAAGTCTATTTATCTTTTTCATTCTCCCCTCCTCCGCTTTGTGTCAATATCCCAGGTATAGATTAACTCTCTCCGCTTAATATTTAATGTTTTGGTGCCTGGAAATGGAACTGAAAGCATTCAGAGAGACAGCCTGAGGAGCTGGTTTGGTTTGGCTGCAGCTCCTCTGAGTGCATCCCTGTGTCCATCAGCATCCTCTGATCTGTGTGCCAGAATTTGGGGAACAGCTTTCCCCTTTAATCTGGCTCCAGGCAGGGAACGGAGGCTGCTGGAGCTCCCTGTGCTTAGGGAAGCTGGAATGGTGCATGGATCACCATGGTTCACACGGTCCTTGACTGACCAGATCCTGAGGCCAAGGCAGGGCTGATGTCACCTTTATTCCTCAATTCCCATCTGTTTTGCTGGGGAATTTCTTTGTGCTGATTTCATGTCCTTAGGACAGGTGAGCATAGGTAGAAAAGGCTATTTTTACTCCAGCATTGTAATGAAGGCTTGGTAAGAAAGAGCAAGGGTTTGGGGTTTTTTTTTTGTGGGGTGTTTTGTTTGTTTGTTTGTTTGTTTGGGGGGGAGGTTGAGAAAACAAAGCCTTTCAGTGTTAGCAGTGTTATGAAAGAGGGGGAGAAGAAGCCCTGAACTCCTCTCTGGGCTGAAGAAGATTCCATGGGTGAGTGAGCATGGCTGGAGCTTTAGGAGCTGGAAAGAGAAATCCCAAGTTGAGGGTAAATCACAGAGTGCTTTGGGTTGGAAGGGACCTTAAAAATTACCTCATTCCACCCCTGCCATTCCACCACCTTCCACTGTCCCAGGCTGATCCAAGTCCTGTCCAGCCTGGCCTTGGGCACTGCCAGGGATCCAGGGGCAGCCCCAGCTGCTCTGGGCACCCTGTGCCAGGGCCTGCCCGCCCTCCCAGGGAGCAATTCCTGCCCAATATTCCATCTAACCCTGCCCTCTGGCAGCGGGAGCCCGTTCCCCCTTGTCCTGTCCCTGTCCAGCTCTCTTGGAGCCCCTTTAGAGGAGGGGGAGAATCCCCTACCTCAACCCGTTGACCACATTGCTTTTGATTGCAAGAGATAATTCTTGGGAATGATCCCAACTAAACTGGGTGATGGGTCATCATCCAGTGCTGGCACTTGGGCAGCTCCCATGCCCTGAAGGTGCCACTGTGGTTGTCACCTTCTAACCCATATCTGCAGGACTTGGAGCTTCTGCTAATTACCAGGGTGCTGGGCTGGCCCCATTTCACAGCTTTATTGGCCAAGGGTGCTGTGGACCTCAGCATTCCTGGGGCCTTTCCCACGTCCAGCCCGGCCCCCAACCCTCCTCTAACCCCACGGAGGGATGCACTGACACAAACAATATTTACATAGCCCAGATGGGGATATAAATCCAGCAAAAAGAGATAAAAAAGACATTTCTATTACCTTGCCCTGCTAGCCGGGGAGTACGAAGGGCAGCACAGAGCTTTCCCAGATTTACTGGGGCTTTCCCGTGGTGGGGTGCCAATGTGCCCGCACCAGGCTCTGCCCCAGCTCGGCTGCCTCTGTTTTGGGAGCTGCAGTTTGTGACTACAGCGAAACAGGGGGGAGTTTTAGAGGAACTGGGGTTTTGCCTGAGCTGATTGCAAGGTGCCGTGTGAGATAAAGCAGCCTGAAAAGCAAACAAAGCCCAGTCATGTTGTTAAACCTGGTTCTTGGGGCTGTCGGGAGCGATTAAGGTTATTAGGAGGCCGGAGTGCTGTTTCTAAGGGAGGTTCTTGTTTTTCAAGACTGCAGGGGCCCTCTCAGCCAGCACATTTGCCATTTAGTGGTTTTTAATTTACTTTTAAGTGTCCTCCACCAGCCAGCTAAGAAGTTGTAAGGTTGTATTTCCTGGTGGCCATTGTCCTTGAGTGGTGGCAGCTCCTGTGACCTCACTGTGGCCTATGAAGAAGTGGAACGCAGAGTTGTGCAGTTGGTTTGGAGGGTTTTGGTCCTTTTAGTTGCAATTTAATGAACGAAACCACCTCTACTTTGTGGGGTTTGGATTGTAGGTTGAAGTTCGAAGGTGCTGAGTTGCAGCTCCATCACTGAGACTGGACTGGGAGTAGGAGGAGGGTGCGGAGGGATGGGAGGCTGAAGGGGTTAGTGCCGCAGATCACAGGGCTGGGATGGATGTGGTGGCACGGGGTGACAATGGGGTGTGATGCAGTGCAAGGCCAAGGAACCATTTCGTTTCCTGTTCTGGGGAGAAATCCACAAGTTTGACAAGTCAGCCTTTAATTTCCTTAAAACCCCTCAGCAGCTGGAAGCCGCCCATCAGCTGGGATGGTTCTCATCCAAGCCTAAAAATAGACCTAACCCATCAGGTTGGGCCAAACCCCATAGCTGGGAGGCCCCGCTGACCTCGCTGGCAGTGCCCAGGGGCTGGCTGTGCATAGCTCACGGGGGCGTTGTCACCTCCCTGTGTCCCTGCAACAGCTCCTCTGGCTCCCTCCCTCCTTATCCAGTTTCTCCAGACACGTCTGTTCTGTTCGCAGGGATTATCCCACTTACGAGGCAGCACCATCAATCACCCCATCCCACCAGTATCAGTCTTCCGAAAAATCTGCTGGTGTGATGGGGACCATCAGGATCGGGGGTTTGGAGCCAAATTCCCTGTCGGGCAGTTTGGGGAAGGAGGAATTACCTGGCTTTCCACCCCCCAGGGCTGATTTCTGTATCCCGCGGTGTGCCCGGGGGAAATTCCCGGGGTGCAGCGAGCCAGCCCCGCTCCTGCCGCGCTGACAGGGAGGTGACCCCGGTGGGACGGTGGCGCTGCCGCTGTGCCTCGCAGGATTTGGCACCGCCTGGATGTGAGCCCAGAGCAGCCTTTTGCTGTTTTATCCTGTTCACTCCCAGGGATCTCAGCCAGCGCGGCACATGCCAGCAGCGGGGGGGCAGCGCGGCCGGAGGAGGTGACACGCGGCTCTTGGGGACACCGGCGGCGTTTGGGTTGATGTCACAGGCACTTGCAAAGCTGTGCCCCCTTGCTGGAAACACATGAGGCTCCACCCTGGCTCCATAATCACGGAATAGGTTGGAAAAGGCCTCTAAGATCACTGTCCAACCATTCTGGGGTTCTGCGCACTGCTGGCTGCTGCCCGGGTGCCATATAGAATTTTCTGGCACGTCACCAAATGCCTCGGTCTCTCCCTCTCACTTTTTTTGGAATGATCACCCTTCAGAGGTTTCTTATGAGTGGGTCAGAGCATGGAGGAGGATGCCAGAATTTCCCAGCTGAGCCAGAGGCCATTCACCCACACCTTGCAGCCAGTGTTTTCCCTGAGGAATCGCTTCTCCCCAGATCTCCGCAACCTTCAGCCTGTGCATCCCACGGCATCTCCATGGCAATGGGCAGCAAGAGGACTGGACACCAGTCCAGCAATGTGCAAATTCGCTGCTGACCCCATCACAGCCGGGATTTGTCGGGTTTTCCCTTCCTCTTCCTCGAAGGATCGATTGTTCCCTATTGCCAGGGAAGGAGATGCCGCCCTTTGGCATTCAGCCCTGCGGAAGGCGGCCCGCTGGAGAGGCGTGTGCCATGACCGGGGGCCGTGCCCGGCTGTCCCGCCGGGTGTTGCCGTGCCCGCCGCGGGCACCGGGAGCGCTCGGTTCTCCGCGGGCCCTCTCGGCGCATCCAGCCCGAGACAGCTGGGGCGGTTGCAAAACGCCCATGACGTGTGCTGGGAATTGCTGCAACACGCTCGCAGGCGCGGGCCATTGCAGCCTCTCCCCGGCACCTCGCACAACAGGTCCTGCCAGCTCCGGGGCCGGCTGCCCGCACCCCCTGCCCGCACCCCGTGCCCGCCCGCGGCTGCGGCCGCTGCTCCGGCCCCCCTGGGACACTGCCCGCGGGCAGGGAGGCTGGCACAGCCCCGCGTTCCATCCGCACCTTGGCAAGGTTCCCCTCACCTCCCGTCCTCGCCCTTTTAGTTGTAGATCCCTAAAAAATTACGTGATGCATGAGCTTGCCCTGTGTCCCCAGCGCGTCCTTCGAGAGCTGGAGCGGCGTGAAACACGGGGGAGAGCCCTCGGGAAGAGCTGCCGGGTCACAGCCCTGTGCCCGTGGCGAGTTGTTTTGCTGGAACTCATCTTGGGCATCCTTGGCAGCTGTGCCATGATCTGCCATGCCATGATCTGCCATGCCATGATCTGCCATGCCATGATATGCCATGCCATGATCTGCCATGCCGTGCCGTGCCGTGCCACGCTGGTCTCTGTGCAAGGAGCAGCCCAGCGTGCTCTGAGCAACCTCCCAGCCTCATGTGGGACCACCAAGAGGACGCAGTGGCAGCATGGCAGCCCCAGCAGCCCTTTGCGTGCCCCGGGGAGCTGCAGCTCAGGGGTGTCCCGTACCTCCAGCCCACAGCATTGCAGCGCCCGGCTGCAGCGGGAGCTCCTGGCGCTGCTGCGGGCACCCTGCTGCCAGCTGGGGAGGCTGTGCCGGGGTCAGTGCTGCCCGCGGCGTGGCTGTGCCGGGGTCAGTGCTGCCCGCAGCGTGGCTGTGGGAGAATCTGCTCGGCGAAACATCACGCTGGAGGAGACGAGCTCACCGAATCCTGCTCCTCCGCATCTTTGGGGGTTTTTTTGGCTCTGAGTTTGGATTTAGCGGCTCTTGACGGGTTTTGGTTGCTTTGCCGTGGCTGGGTTGGATGGGGGTTTGAGCAAGCTGGTCCAGGGAAGGTGTCCCTGCCCATGGCAGTGGGGTTGGACCTGGCTCTTTGCAGTCCCTTCCAAGCCGAACCATTCCAGGATTCCCCGCAGAGCAGCTGCCTCTCCCGGGGTGGGCAGCTCCGCGAGCTCTGGAGCAGCTCAGGCGCTCGGTGCATGGGCTGACTTGTTGGGGTTTGCCCCGGGCAAACACCAGGGCCCTTCTCAGGGAGGAGAAACAACCCTACCACAGTGTCTGCAACCAGGGAACCTGCTCTGAGCACCCACCCGCCACCCCATCCTGAGCTGGGGACCCCAGGGCATGTGGCCACCCTGCCCCGTGGCATCCCCAAAGGCCCTTTTCTTGGTCATCTCACGTCAGGCACCGAAACAAAGCTTTTGTTTCAAGATCTTGGCCTCAGTCTGTCCACCCGCAGATCCCGTGTGTAGAAGGGAGGTAAAATCCTTCCCTCCTGGGGGCATGTGAGTGTTTGCCAGGGAGCTGGAGGGTTTTTTGCACAAAACCTGTGCAAAGCAGAGGCAGCTCAGTGAATAAACCTGAGCCCGCCGAGGTGGGAATCACATCTAATGGCAGCTCCTTCAGCGAGGATTGTGCTGTGCTCCATCTGATTCGATTCTGATGGAAAAGTATCATCTGTGATTAAAGATTGACAGTAATTACATAATGGGTATGCACCAGATGATGCCCAGACAAGCTCCCTCCTGGGATTTCCCAACTTTTGGAGTGTTTGCAATCCTAAAGAGCTTCCTTCTTGCAAGGGGGGGAGGGGTACTTATTGATTTTACGGCAGCACCCAGCACAAGGCTCAGCAGCAGCGCCGTGCTCACCAGAGCCGGGCTGTGGCCACCCTGCCTGCCTTGATGGCTCGGGGGCATGGTCAGGCACAAGAGATGCATCCCCCCAGCCTTGCAATGACAATAAAAATATAATAAAATAAAGGAGAACAAAAAACAAGGGCCTAAAGCTGCTTTTTGGATCTGCTGGCAAGGCGAGCAGAGTGGTGGCAGCCGTGGAGCTTACGCCGTGACCGGTGACGAAAAGGCAGCGTCAGGATGTTCTTGATGGTGGGCCAGCTATTAATCCATGTGTTTTAGCAAAACCCAGTTTGTTTCTTAAGATTTGTGGGAGTGGGGACAACTGGGGGTGTGGGGAGCTTGTCTGGGATTAAACCTGCCTGAGAGCCAAGCACGCCAAGCTTGCAAGCCTGGGGAGAGCTTAATTAAAGTCAACGGAGAAGCGTTTCCAAGAAAATAATACGGGGTTTTTAAATGGGATATTTTCGTTCTGGGCCCAGAATGTCTCCTTTTCCCTCTTCGGTGTCCGCTTTAATAAAACAAAACGAGATCTCCAAGAAAAACAAATTGGAGCTCTTAAAAGGCGCTGCGGAGATAAAAATCAGTAACAGTGTTGCTGGTAACACCTTGGGTTATTAAAAGGGAAAGAATGCTAACGATGCAAATCGCATCGGCCTTTCTTGTGGCTGCTCCCCGGCGGGAGCCTGCCCGCCCTGCCAGGGGGGCACGGGCACGGTCCCCTCGCCGTGGCCCCTGGGCAGCGCCTGCCGGGCCACGGGGCCTTGCCCTCCACTGGCCACGGGGATCGGGGCACGTCTGGGAAATGCTCACCCGGGGAGGATTTTGGAGTTTTCTTTCCCAAGGTTCCGGTGCCAGGAGCGGTGTTGAGGTCAAACAGTGAAAAGCTTGGAAAAATGGCAAGGATCAGGTTTCAGGAGACACCAATTTTTAAAACAGCTGAAATCAGGGCTGGTGCTGTTGGGAAGATGCCCCAACCCATCAGAGCCCCTTTAGAAGCAATGAACATGTGAATGGAAATAGCAAGTTGGGCTTTTTATGGCCTGAGAGCGGCTGGGTGTGGCTTTGCCCCTCATGTCAAGGCATCAGGCTGGAAAACTGGGGTCCCTGCCTCTAAATGCAGCGTCCCAGTCGCGCTGGTACCGCTGCATCCCACGCTGGGATCTGCTCTCGCAGTGCGCTGGCCCCTGGCGGGCTCTCCCGGCTGCCTGGCCCCGTGCTGCTCCCCAGGATGCTGGAGCAGGGATGTGGGGAGGGCTGGGGGAGTCGCTGGGGATGCGGGTTCGGTCCCTGCGCCATCTGCTCCTGCCTTCCCGCATCCAGAGCGGGCTCAGAGCTGCCCCTTTGATTCCCTGTGCTCCCGTCCCGCCTAGGGCTGACCCTGCTCTGGCTGGGCATGGCAGCGGGGCCGCGCACAGGAGCGATGCTGCTGCCCCAGGTTCACCGCGAGGAAGCTGCGGTAGGGTCCTGTCGGTCTGTCTGTCCACAGAGCGGGAGAATCCTTTCAGACAGGGTGGCCTTTAAATGCCCAGAGTGATGAATTCGAGGCCAGCTCCTGCCTTGCTGCTGTGCACAGCTGCATCAGATAAGGCAATTACAGCTTTATCACTTAATTGCAGACCATAATAATAGGAGTGGTATCAGGATAGGCCGTTTCCAAGGAGGGAATATCTGCAGTATTGGGTTCTTATCTTTTTTTTTTTTTTTTCAATATAAACTTATAAACTTGTTGGAGCCTCAGCACTGCTGGAGGCTTGAGGTCTTTGGGAGGCTCCTCCTGCCTGTTCCCCACCATTCCCCTACCCAGGGTAAAATCCAGCATTAAATAAATGCTGTGCTGACTGTCCTGATGCCAGGGGAACTTCTCCAGAGTCCGTGAGAACCCAGTCTGGGAGGGGAAGGGGTGAGGACTGACACGGGTGTTGTCAACAGCTTTCTGGACAGCTTTTCCCTTGCACCTTGGGAATGAGATTCCATCCCTTGCAGGTTTTTCCTGTCCTGCTCAGCAGGGGTGGGGTGCACACTCAGGGCTGCATGAGGCATGGGGCTAATTCTGGGGGTCTGGATGCCCTTGGGAGGGACAGCTGGGAATGAATCCTAAAGCCCTTTGCACCAGGCTTTTCCACTCTCCGTGTCACGTGCAAAATGCTTGATCACTGCCCTGGAACCCAGATGGGAAAATGAAAATTTTATATTTGGCAACTCTTTCGCAGCCTGCTGGGGTGGTGTGGGAGAGGTGAGAGACATTGGCTGAGATATCCAGAGCTCTGCTTGTCTCTGACTCACGTGGTCTCAGTTTTCCACTCTCCCTGTGGAACCGTCAAGGAGGCTGAGCGCTCCCAATGTCAAGATTTGGAGTATTTCCCCACCCAAACTGGCCTGGCTGGTGCTTTTCTGCCTTGAAAATGGGGATTTTCAGGACCCAGGGTGGGTTTCTCACCAAGAACTGAAGTTTTGCTTTGCTTGTCCCGATGTCTGCAGGGTCAGGCAATAAAAATTCAGGTGATCTGGGGGCAAGGGATGGTGTCGCAGGCTTTTAACTGGGAGAGCTGAAACTCCCTTGGGATCTGCATTTTAGGAGGGGACCTTTATTAAGGAAGATTCAAAGAAAAACACAATGTGTTGTCCAAAGCTGAGAAATCACAAAGCTGAGAAATCATAGCAGATTTTTTTTAAAGCTGTTTTTTAAACTCTGCCCTGCTTCAGTTCATCAACCAAAGCATGAACCAAAGAGCCTGGAGAGGAGGCACTTCAGGTCCTGGTGTGACCCCTGCGCCCGGCTGTTAACTCCTGCTGGCCCATCCTAATCTCCATCTGGAGATAAGATTAGTCCCCGTCTGGTTTTCAGAGCTCGTTTCCTTCCCTTGGGACAGCATCCTCCCAACCCCAGGGTTCCCAGCCCCACCATCTGCGGCCTCCCCCCGCCACAGTTTGTGTTCCACTGGCCTCATAAACAAAAATGACGCAAAAAACACCCCCATAGAAAACAGTTTTTCCAGCAGGCAGAGTTTTTCTTCTCCACAAAGGCGGTTGTTTAGATTTTTATTGCCGGATGAAGAAGGACGGAGATAAAAAACAACCCTAAAAGCTGTTGGGAAGATGATGCGAGGCAGAGCAGCGTGGAAAGAGATGTCTCTGAGGGCTTTAATGTTTCCCCTGCTTCCGAATCAGGAATTAGCTATTGCAAAATGCCAGGCATTGCCGGGTGATTCCAGCCCCTGGCCATGCGCCGGCACTTTCTGCAGCAGATAACTCCTGCTTTATCACCCGACTGTAAAACTTCCCCTGAGCGGTGGAGTTTGGGGAGATGATGAAGAAGCGAGCAAGCGGGATGTGGGGCTGCTGTGGAAGCAGCAGGTTGTTGGCCGGGTTCCCCATTAGTCAGGGTGACGAGTCGATCTCCTTTCCCATTTTCTTATGAATGAATCAGTTCTGGCTCGGCCCGATGGTCAGACTGGTTCAACCAGAAGCAGCTGCTATCAGTCTCATTAGCAGCGGAGACAAAGCCGAGCCTCTCCCTGGCTCTGCAAACTCCGTGTGATCCCGACAGGCTCGCGGCTGCCAGGGCTGCCAGTGGCACTGCTGGGCCTTCGGCTCCTCCATCACCCCCTTCCCTCCCTCCCCTGTGCCTCTCCCAGCTCCTGGGCACGCTGAAGCTTCGCAGACACTTCAAAACAAGTGTGGATGCACACAGGGTCCTGCATCCCGAGCCTTCTGCCCTCCAAATGCATCAGTGCTGCAGCAGGGATCTTTTTAGGGGCCAATTTCAGCTCCAGGTTGCCGGTGGTTGCTGTGGGGAGCACGGCTCGGCTGTGTTTGCTCTTCCACCCCGAGTCAGTCCTTGGCCATTGGAAAATTCTGGACATTTCGCCACAGCTTCAGCTGGAGCAGGTGGGATTTGGGAACCCTCCCTGCCCGGGGCAGGGGCACAGGGACAGCAGTGATGTGTGGCTGCCTCTGCTCAGCTCTGTCGTGAGCATTTGCTGTGGTGTCACCGCTCCTCCCTTCATTGCTGGCACTCAGCACCCCTGCCGTGCCCTCCCTATCCATAATGCCACCCCAGGAGTGTGTGCCAGCTCCCTTGGGAAGGGATTGCCTCCACAGGATCCCAGCGGAGGCTGAGGAATGCCATGATGCCCCAGGAGCAGCGCTCCGGTGCTGGCACAGAGCAGGCAGGGCTGGTGTCCTCTAGCACATCCCCATGGACCCGCTGGGCAGAGCAGAGGGCTTGGACCCACCCCACGCTCGGGGCTTTGCATTCCAGCGCTGCCCCTGGCCCCCCACCTCCCTCCGTACCCCGAAAACCTGGCAGGCTTCAGCTCCACACTGCTGAACCCCTCAGACCCTGCTTTTCCCTTCGTCCCTGAGCAGGGATGGGTGAAGAGGGAGCTCAGGCACTTGAAAACAAGACGGAGGGCTCTGGGGTGTGTTCCCTACAGGAATCCCACCCGTGGCACCCATAGGATAGGCGTATTTTTGTGGGGACAGGGTAATTTTGTAGGGGCAGTGTAATTATGATTCCCCACCCCAAAAAGCCGTATTTCCATGGAGAGGCAGATGAGGCTCCCTGGCCACAGAGATGGGATGTAAGGCTTTTAACGCTGCCCCGCAGGACCAAACCTCACCCAGTAACTGGCAGAAGCCTTCATTAACCTGCCCTGTTGTTGATTCCCATTTCAAAGCCCTTGATGCAGCAAAAAGCGAAGGCATTTCCTCAGGAAAGCACATTAACATTTCACCTGCCTTGGGAGCCCTTTGCTACCGGGGCACTCGGGGCGGTCGGGGCTGTCCCCAGTTCCCCTCGGTCTCGTTAAACATTGTGTGGCTCCAAGGGAGTCGTGTGGGCTCAAGCCCTCGGGGGCTCGGTTTTTAATTTCTATGCAGATGTGAGTGTGTGCGTGGCTGCGCACGGGCGTATTTATGTCTGTGGAGGATGATGCCCGTCCGAGGGGCCGCGGCAGGAGCGGCAGGAGCGGCAGCGCTCGGGGCTGGGATGCCGGGATGCGCAGGGGGCTCATCCTCTCATCCTGCTGCGAGCCCCGGCGCCTCGGCCGAGGCTCTTCCCTCCTGCCTGCAGCGCCAAAGGGCAGGGCTGGCCCTTCCCCGGAGCCAGCCGGCGTCTGAAAAACTTTCAAATGAGAGCAGATCAGCCAAAAGTGACAGCCCGTTGGCAAAGGGGTGTAACCTGCTCCTTGCTAGGCTGAAAAAAA
>WBMY01003003.1:170391-203384 GCA_013397315.1 Donacobius atricapilla | reverse complement strand
AAAAAAAAAAAAAAGAGAGAGAGAGAGAATTAGATAAAATACTGCTGGTTTTCACTTTCCTTTAGTGGTTGGATTTGCTTAATGACAACCTGGTCTATTTTTCTAAGATATCCAGTTGTTTTCAAATGTGGTCTTTAATGTAAGGAAGCTCCAAGAGATTAAAATCACATGGATATTGTACCCTTCTCTTGCCCTCTGGGTGTCGGTTTAATGATGACACGCAAGCGTTGTGTCATCTGGGGATCTTTTTCCTGGTCCGTAGGCTCCAGGAGCACTATTCAAAGGTGCTGGTGGCTGTCTGTGCTGCAGACCCGGGGGAAACTCTCCAGCCTCAGGGCAAGAAATAATTTCCCGATGGCCATCAGGAGAAGAGCCCAGATGTTCCACCACGGAGCTGTTTTGTCCCACAGATGCTGTGTCAGCCCAGGATGACTCTGTGCCTTCCCCAGGGCTCTGCTCAGCCTGCTTAAAAATTGCTTTTCCTCATTTATTTTGATTTTTAAAGGTATTCTCTCAGTGGAGGAGGCTCTCCAATGTGGTCAGTCAGCACCTCGTGTCCCTCATGCCACAGGAGGGTTGGGGCTGGGGCTGAGCCCTGGGACAATCTGGGGAAGACGCCGGTAGCAGGAGAGCTGAGGTGGAACAGGCCACGGAGGGAAGTGATACCTCCTTTGTGAGCGAACCTGAGGGGAAAAAACAACTTAAAATCCACCTGGCCCAGCCTGGGGAGGGGCCTCCCCTCAGAAAGCACCCAGAGCAGCCACTGCCATTCTCCCTCTCATATTTCCAACCCCGTGCACTGTTGGGCGTTGGGTAGGCTTTGTCTTCAGGGAAATTTGGGCTGTGTTGGGTGGAAACAAATAAATAACATAATTGAAATATTTCAGTGATATTGAGGTGGGTGGCTCTGCCCAGGTGCCACAGTGGAGGAATCCCAGCCCTCTCCAGTTCCGGGGTTTTGCTCCAGGGGGGCTGAGGCTGAGGTTGCCACAGCGTTTTTTTCCTCTTTTTTTTCAATATGTGGCTCTGGGTGGGGGTGGCTCTGGAGGTGATGCTGCAGGGCAGAGCCAGCAGCCCCCGTGGGGTGAGTGGTTGGCACGGGGAAAAACACAGGGATGCTTTCTTCCAACCTCGCCCATCATGGGGCTGCCCCAGCCTTGGCTGGTGGGTGTTTGGGAGGTTTGGCTCTTCCCACGTCATCCCCATCCTCGTGGCCATCTCCTAGGATCATCGAATCATGGGATAGCCCAAGTTAGAGGGACCCTCAAGGATCATCCAGTCCAAAGCTAGAACTGCACAGACACCCCAACAATCCTAGCCTGTGCATCCCAAAATGCTTCTGGAGCTCTGGCTGTGCCCATTCCCTGGGAGCCTGGTCAGTGCCCCAGCCCCCCTGGGGGAAGAACCTTTTCCTGATATCCAGCCTAAACCTCCCCTAAACAATTTCATGTCATCTCCATCTCCGTCCCCACAATGGGAAAGGATTGGGCTGACTGAGAGATGAGGAGGAGAGGAGGGAGGATATGCAGTGCTGAAACCTGAGCTAGGGTTGTTCCTGATCGGGGACAGAAGGTGCATCACTGCCTCCAGCTCCCTCAAAAGTTACAAAAACCAAGGTAATTAGCTGTCCAGTGAGGGACAGGCTGCAAAGTGATGCTTGGAAATTTTGCAGCAGGGAAGGTGTTAGCTGGGAGAAATACTTGGAGTTCAAGACTGGCCCTTGTCTAGGGGAAGGTATAGATATATATTAAAAAGGTATAGATATATATTAAACACCCTGTAAGGATTGAAAAGATGTCTTGATGAAGCACTTGGTTGAGTCATGGGCTTGGCAGTGCTGGGTTAACAGTAGGACTCAATGGTTTGAGAGGGCTTTTCCAACCTAAACGACTCCATAATTCTATGATTCCAAGACTGGACATGCCCGCCACCAGAGGGTTTGGAGGAAAAGCTGTGCAGAAATCTGCCAGGACTGGGAGAAGGCCACAGATGTCCTGCAGTGGCAATTATTTATCTAAAAAACTGTCTGGGTGGGTGAGGAGCTGTGGCCAGGGCTCCTGGGTTTGGTGACCAGCCTGCTGGGACTCTCCCCTTAATGCTCAGGACTGGCAAAGGGCTGGAAGTATTTCTATTTCTGAGTATCCCTTAATTAGCTGAAAGGGAAGGCTGTCAAGTACCCAGCTGGGAAGGAAAAAGATCTTCGTGAGCCTGTGACCAGTGAACATTTTGCCTCCATTTATTTTCCCTGACTCCTTTGTTTTCCCCTTTGAAAAGAGGGTGTTTTTCTCTTTCCTTTCATTTAACTGCTATTTATTTGCTGGTAAGTGGAAGGAATTCAGCTGGGATCAGCCTGGCTCCTGCCAGCGGCTGGAGTTGAAAAGTTTCCGTGGGGGAGATGTAAGAGCAGAGCAGGGGGGTTGTTTTCCACCCGCCGCCGGTCCTTGCTCTGCGGGTCTCTGGGTCACGGCCAGCCAGGTTGCATGGGTTTAATTCTCCTTTTTTTTACTGGGATGTTGACAAGTGCCCATGGGAGTTGTGGTGGGAGGAGCGTGGAGCTGGGCCGCAGAGTTTCTTCTTCTTCTCCTCGCAGTTAATGGGAAACAGAAGATGGCTTGGGAGAAATTTGGCAAAGAGGGAAACTTTTCTGTCTCTTCCAGCTTGGAAAAAAGCATCCTTTCTCACCCCTGTCTCACCGCAGAGGGAGGAGGGTTCCCAAACACAGCCCAGGAGGGGTTGGTGGGAGGGGGGCAGAGGAGGCAGAAAGTGCCCAGTGATTTCACAAGGATGGAGCAGCCTCGGGCCACCAGCTTTGTTGCAGGAGTGGAGCCCAGCCTGCCTCCCATTGGTGGCCAGGATCCGTCCCATCTTCTCCCCAAGGCAGCGAGGGCTGGGGATGCCCTTCAGCTCTCACCCCGCAGCAACAGTGAGGATTTGGGGGTCCCGTGTGTCAGGTGCGGTGTCACCATGTAGATGGAGATGCCGTGGTGGGTCACTGCTGGGCACTGGCTCCCAGAGGGATGCACATGGATCCTGTGCCTGGCTGGGACATGAACCCCTGACCTTGGTGTGAAGAGCTCTGCAGCCTTTGCCCCACCCTGGCTGGAGAGCCAGTGCTGCTTCACCATCTGCTCTGAGCTGCTCCAGTGGGAACCACAGCTCCGTGTCCCGGTGGATCACAGGGCCGGCCAGGCTGCTCCACCTGGGCGAAGCCATGGCAGCCACTCACATGGGGCAGCTGGCAGGGCAGGGACTGCTCCCAGAGTCACATTCCAGCCCTTTAGGACTTTCAGTTGTGCCCCTAAAAGTGGCAGTGTTCACCTGGCTCACAGCCTAGCAAACGGTGCCTGGCCCTGGCTGATCACATATCCCAGCACTGCTGGCCCAGTCCTGGTGCTTGTGTTCTGGCAGGTGCCTTCCCTCCCCCTTTTATCCCTCCCTTCCCCCTTTCATGCCTCCTGCCCTGTTGGTGAGCAGATGAAGCATTGGGGTGAGCTCCTGAGGCTCCACCACCCCAGTCCCTCAGCTGCACAGTCCTCCCTCTTGTCTGTGGCTACAGAAACTGGTTTCCAGTACAAACCTGCCAGTTACCTATGGTGGCCATGGTGGGGTTCAGAGGAGATGACACATTTTGGGGCTGGAGAAGCAGAGGAGGGTCACACCTCACTGCTGGGGACAGGATGGCCATGGCAGGGTGTGGGTGCTGAGCTGTTCCCAGGCTGGGTGACCTTGCATCAGTGACTGCAGGAGGTTAATCATAGTCAAAGCCCAGTGAAGTTTGGTCAGGTCATGGCTTTTCCAAAGGCTGAGAGCTTTGGACGTGCAGCAGCTGGTGTCTGGGGCCACCGCTGACCCACAGTGTCCCACCAAAGTTAATCATTGCCAACAGCTTGGAACCTGCCTGGCTTCAGCAGGGGGAACTCCTTCCCCAAAACCACAGAGTAAGGGGCCTGGAGGAAACCCCAACCCACCAGGATGTATCGGGCTGGGGAGAGCAATGTCCCTGGACCCTAAACCAAACTAACCCTGGTCCAGACCCTAACCCTGATCCAGACCCTAATCCAAACCTTAATCACAACCCTGATATTGCCCCTGTCCCTGACCCCAAAGCTTTGCTGTCCCTTTCATTTTATAAGGTGGATGTGGTGTTTATTGCCCTGCTGGAGATGGGAGAGCCTGGAGCAGCCACTGGCAGCCACTCAGGGCCCCCTGTTGGGCTCTCACTGGAGACCTGGGCAGAGGGGAAAGAAAGATCTGATTCGCTTTGGTCACCCAGTCCCAGCTGGCAGGTCCTGGGGGCTGCTGGTCCAGCCTCGAGCTGCTGTGTTAGGAGATGTGGCCACTACTTCTTGAGGAGTGTAAATCCCAAAGCACTCCACATTAAGCCCAGGAATCATGAGACTTGGGTTCTGGCTTCCACTGGCAAGGTCAGGTTCTCCAAAACGGAGCTGGGTGCTGTTGATGGGTTCCCCACAGAGCTTTTGCCTTCCTCCCACTTCAGGTCTCCCATCCTTCAGTTGTGTTGCAGGGGTAATATTGAGGGGCATCACAGCTGGGAAAAAAAAAATGTATTAAAGAAAGGGGAAGATGGACAAAATCAGGAGGTCTGGTGTTGGCACCATGTGTTTGGGAGAGTGCTGGGATTGGGGGGCAGCTGGACCCTGGGCCGGTGCCGTGCTTGCTGCTGGTGTCCTGATGCTGGAAGGAGGTTTTTATGTATATATATAAAAAAATACTTTCTTCTCCCTGTGGGTGTGTTTTGAAAAGGGGCTTGGGAACAATGAGGATTAACAAGCAGATAGAGAATTAAATGCAGGGTTTGAGTCTTCAAATGTGTGCACATTTCAGAGCGTGTGTTTGTGCCAAGATAAACTCCGTCAGGAATAAACATCGTTTTACATGAAAGGCTAATTACAGATTGGTGCTCCACGGGTGGGAGGAGGGAATTTTCACCAATTAAAATGGAACTTTTCTGTTTTTTGTAAAATTGCTGGATGAAAACGGAGCCAGGGGCTGGCGAGGTGTTTGACAGTGCAGTCGAGGGGGGAGATGCTCGTCCTCAGGATTTGTTTTTTCCCCCCCAGTGCTAAAGAGTCTTTGCCAATTCATTTGGGCAGGAGCTGTGGGAGGGCACTGGTTCTGCCCAACAGCAGCTGAATGCCAGGACAGCCCTGGGCTCTCACTCAGGGAGATGGGACATGGGCAAACATGGCCCAACCCCAAATCCCTTGGACTCACACAACACCAGGAGAGCTTGGAGTAACCAGATCCTCGGCCTCCTTGGGTGTGTAGGTCACGGAAAGACGTCTGGATGGGACGTGGCCCACGTTGAGGAGCTGCAGCTCCTGTTTGTTGGGTAACTTTAGTGTGTGGTAGGTGAATCATCCCTCAAAAATTGCAAGCCAGAGGCGACGCAGAGAAGAAAAGCCTTCCTGGCCTGTGGAGTGGAGTGCTGGGAAGAAAACTCCCGCCTGGGCACATGGTGGGTTTCAGCTGCAGAGCACATGCTGCCTTGCTGCTTTTGGACAGATTTCACAAGAATTTGCATTTCTGGACCCGCTCTGGAGCTTCCAAGACTGAGGCTGTGGATAGGGAAGACATGATGCAGCCCAGAAATCAGCTCTAACACCATTTTGCTCTAGCCAGGGTCAAGTTTTATGGATTTGGAATGAAATGGATGCAAAATGTGGCTGGGACTGAGTTTCTCTGGGATGCTGAGTGCAGGAACCCCAGGCAAACACTCCGTGCCTGCTGCTTGCCAAGCAAAACCACCGATTTACCTCCATCTCTACTTAACGTGGCCACAGGGCAGCTCATTTTGGGACATTTCTCTCACATAAGCTGAGATCTGTCACTTAGTGGTTACAGGAGGTGGCCTGGGCATCATCTCTTAAAAGTCCCCTGCATCCTTGAGAGTGAGGGGAGGCAGAGAGAGACAGTCAGGAGAGGTGTGGGGGGGTTTTAAAGTGAAGCACATTCCCGGCCTGCTCTGCTCCAGCGCTCTGTGCTCCTGAGCCAGTCCAAATTTGGTGTTTTAAAACTCCCCTATGGCAAAAACTGGACTGACACTTGCTGGGTCTGATCTCTGGGAAGCTGTTGCCTTATCCATGGTCATGGGATCATGGCACAATGACAGGAGCTTCCACTTCTACCACATTCACATATTTCCTTACCCTCTCCTAATACCACCATGAGCAGGGCACTGAAAAGGTCTTTAGCCAGACCTTGCCTTGAATAGTTCCTCTGAATAACTCCATTTATTCCAATTTTCAGGCTGTTGTGGAATTGTTTTCAAAAGGGGAGGGTGGGGGGGAGAAGTCAGCCAAACCTGATAAAGGACGACTTTGTTCTGAAGCTTTAGGGTATGGTACCAAGCAGGGCTTGCTATACAATTAATGAGTTTAGCTGGCTTTGAGCTGCACGTGATGCACAGTGGCTGCCACCACAACGCCCCGCCACCACCAGCTCCCATCCAGAGAGGCCTGGCGCCTTCACTTTGGTGCTCCCCAGCCTTGGTTTTGGGCTCCTCAGCATCAATTTGGGGCTCCTCAGTTTGGGGCTCCACAGCTTTGGTTTGGTGTTCCTCAGCATCACTTTGGTGCTCCCCAGCTTCGGTTTGGAGGATCCTCAGCTTTGGTTTAGGACATCTCAGCATCATTTTGAGGCTCCTCAGCATCAGTTTGGTGTGTCCTAGTGTTGGTTTGGTGCTCCTCACCTTCAGTTTGCAGCTCCTCAATCTCAGCTTGGTGCTCCCCACGTTAAGTTTGATGATCCCCAGCTTCGGTTTGGCACTTCACAGCTTTGGTTTGTGGCCCCTCATGTTCTGTTTGGTGCTCCCCATCTCTGGCTTGTGGATCTCAATGTGGTGGTCTCCAGGTGCAGTTTGGTGTTCCTCAGGTTTTGTTTGGGATTCCGCAGCTTTGGTTTGAGGCTCCTCATCTTCAGTTTGGGGCTCTACACCTTCATTTTGGGCCATTCTGTGCTCCTCAGCTTCAGCTTGGTGCTCTCCAGGTTCAGTTTCTTCTCCTCAGCTTCCATTTGGTGCTCCCCAGCTTCAATCTGAGGTTGCCCAGCTTTGCTTTCAAGCTCCTCAGCTCCATTTTGTTGCTCTCCAGCTCAGTTCCCCATCCCACCATGCATCGTGGTGGCTTCCTCAGCTCTGACTTTTGCATCTGCCTTTGTTTCAGCCTTGACCATCCATCCCTGGGACCAGCCCAGCCCGCAGGGGGTGTTGAGCACATGGGGCTGAGCTGCTGGGAGCGGTTCAGGCTTCACTTTGAGAGCGCAGGGGGATGACGCAAATGGCTCTTCAAGGGCATGAGATGAAACAGCTGCTCGGTTTTCACTCCAGATGTGCCGCGGGAGCCCTGCCCAGGGGGGCAGAGCCTCCTGCTCCCCCACAGCCTCTGCCTGGGAAGGGCCACGAGGTTGCCTGGGCTCCCAGGCCACCCAAAGATCCAGCCAGGTAGGGCTGGGGAGGGCAGTGAAGATGTGCGATGAGGTTTGTCACAGCAGCAGAACTTCACTGTGCCTTTAACGAGTCAAAAAGGGATTTATTTCTTGTAGGAGAGGTCCAGGAGGTGAATTACCTTGTGCTGCCTCCTGTCTCCTCTGAGAAATGCCAGGTGCCTGGGGAAGGTGACCCTGTGCATCTTGTCCCTGTCCCAGCTGCGCGGCGCGAGCGGGAGAAGCCGCGGGAAGCGAGGGAAGACACTTCCTCCAGCGGCGGATCTGAGGTCACCTCCTGGCCCTTGATCCCTCCAGCCCGGGGTATTTGGGTCAGCGGGGAAGCACAGCTGAGAGCGACGTCCCTTCCTCCCCTCTCCCTGGAGGTTCGGTTTTAAAGGAACAAATAGGTTTGACTTCAAGTGCTGCAGTCTGATTTTTTAATGATTTTTTTTGGAACAATGAGCTAAATACCGACAGGGTTTGGATCTGTGTCTCAAAGTGGTGAGATTTTCTTCCTTTCTCACCTTCCTGCTCCTACCTTGCTCTGCTCTCAGAAAACTCTTTCTGCTTAGGAAAATGCTGGCAACAGGGGAGTTTGTCCTCCTCTTGGATGGTCTGGCTGGAAGGAAAGCTTATCTGGTATCCAGGTGGGACCACCTGGGCTGATCCTGAGGGTCCTGCCCGCCATGAACACACAGACATGGTGCTCACAGCCCTCAGGGACCCCTCAGCATCTCCACTGCAGGGGGAGCTGAGCCCCAAACCCCCATGTGCCTGTCCTCCTCAGCCACAGGGTCCCCAGGAGCTTTGTCACCCGCTGGTAGGAGGAGCAGAAAGTCACCAAGGCACTCTTGGTCCCTCCTCCACTCTGGGCACTCTTTGGTGCTGTTGGGCTGGTGGGCAAGTGGGCTGATGGACAAATGGGTCACGTCCCCAGTTCTCCCTCTGTCCTGAACGCAGGGTGAGTGGTGTTGGGGAGGATGGATCATCCTGGCCATGCTATTGCAAGAGCTGGAAGTGTCCACGGCCAGGTTGGATGGGACTTGGGGCAACCTGGGATTGTGGAAGGCATCCCTGGCCATGGCAGAGAGTAGAACTGGATGATCTTTACGGTCCCTTCCAACCCCAGCCCTTCTGATTTTATGGTTCTGTGATCTCCTACACCACTGATGCCCTGTTCCCCTTGGAGAACTTCAACCACTGCATTTCCTGTCCATGCTGAAGGCCACATTGCTTTGGATCAGCCATGGGCCACCAGCTTGGCTGCCTTTGTTTCGTCAAGGCGGCAAGGAGGAATTTGTGGAGCTTTAGCTGGAGCTTTCCCCTTTGTGTGAGAGCTGCTGGTGAATGTTCAACCCCTCTGCTCCAGCAAAGCAGCACCAGCCCCATTCTGGGTTCCTCCCCTATCCCAGGGCATCCCTAGGACCACCAGGAAGGTGCCAGCAGCTCTAAAAGTAGCTTGGGCTGGGATGGCAGCTGGGGCTGGTGTTTTCCCCCAGAGCAGGGTGTGTGCCCTGGCGGGGTCCTGACCCCTCAGCTGCTCCTTCAATCCCTTCAGGAGGGGCTGTGGTGGGAGCAGGGTGGGATGGACAGGTCTGGGCTCGATGTAACTCTCAGTGCCAAGCAGGGTCAGCAGAGAGGTGCCTATCAGGAAGGGACAACACACCTCGAGTCACCTCTGGTATCAACAACCCCCAAATCAAAAGTCACGTGCATTTCCCCTCACCAAAAGCAGAGTGCTTTCGTGCCTTTTCTTTTTAATCTAAGAATATGATTTCTGAAGCACCTTCTGTTTCTGTCAAGACACCTCTTGCATGTCATCTGTCAAGCTGCTTCTGTCAAGACACCCCTGCCACCAGCCAGCTCCCCCCTTGGCACCCAGCTCCAAAACCAGCCCCTTCAGCTGCTGCTCCCAGGAGCTGGTTGGGCTCACAGCACCCTAAAACACAATCAAGTCTTAACCCGATCCCTGTCAAAGTTCTGGCAGCTCCTGGGCTCCTTCCAGCCCCATCCTCAGCTGGATTCTCTCCATTGCTTCTTTTAGGACCTGCTTGATAAGACTCCATGCCTCATGTGGGGGCTTGTCTGTGTGTTTCCATATCTCGCCCAGCTTATCAGCCACAGAGGGTGGGAGGTGTGGCCAGGCTGGGAATTAACCATCCCATCCAAACCCTCTGGAAATCAGAACCAAAAATCACCCCCTTTTTTCTGATGTAGCTTTAAATCTGGAGGTAACTTCTCCAGCACTGGAGAAGCTGTAGGAGGGAAGGTGCTGAGCCCTGCCTGGTTCCCACTGGAGGAGTGGCTGCCTCTGCCCTTCACATCCAGCAAAGTCCAGGAGAAACTTCAATACCACAGACTGCCAAAAATAAACCCTTCTTTCCCTGGAGCTGATCCAAGGACTGTGCCCAAAGGGGCGGGTTTGGGGCTAGGCTTCACCTGAACTCCATTTCTTTCCCAACCTCTGCTTTTCTGCCACGACTTCCCTCCATCCTTGCCCCCCCACCCAGGTGAATGGAGATCACTGGGGATAAAACGGGGGGGAAAGTGTTCACCCCACTCTGCGGAGGTGTTTTGGTGTGAATCATGCCGGGATCAGAGCCGGCACCGAGGCGGTTTTCTCCTGCCCCCAGATTTTGCCGAGGTTTCCTTCCAGAGCTGGAGCTCGCCCAGCCCTCCCGGCTTCCCGGGGCTTCGCTGGGAAGCGCTGGGAAGACAAAACCCCGCTCTGGAAGTGAGGCTATTGTTCTTACTAATTTTAACTGGATGTTCTTCCCCAAGCCTATTTTTATTCATTGCTTGTGGTAAGCCCTTTCTCTAAGGTAGAGCAATTTGCCACAGGACTCTTTTTTTTTTTTNCAGGACTTTTTTTTTTTTTTTTTTTTTTGGTGTGTTTACCAATTTTAATTGAGAGATATCTCCTTTTTACAAACCCAGAGCTGGAGGAGCTTTTAAGCGCCCGTTGCTGAGCCTCCTGCCCTGGGTTTGCTTTGATCTCTGCAGGTGAGTGTGCATTTTTGGGGCCAGAGATTGATCCTGCCTATTTGCATGTAAATCCCCAGGTTATTAAGATCCGAATCTGGCCCTTTAAATTTAATACTTTGCTTTATGCTTTTATTTCCGCGTTTCTTACAGTAATTTCCAAAAATAACAAACTTCAAACATGACGGGGCCATCTAACGTTTTACTGCCTTGGCTGGAGTAGAAGGAACATTTCTGGAAGTATATTATCCAATTTAAAGAGCCTTTCCCATCTTGGCGTGGCTCCCACCCCTCACCCCCTCTCGGAGCTGTTTTGGACGGCTCTTTGGATTCGTGCCACATAATCCTATTAGAGGGACTTTCGTTACACTGCGCCTTGTGTTTATAACCAAGAAAATCAGCTGGAGAGGGGGGTCCTCTCCCTCTCCCTTCCCCTCTCCCGTCTTTTTTGCCTGGAGTTGAGTCCAGAGCCCAGCCAGTCCCACGAGGTTCCAGCACAGCCCTTGCTTTTCATTTTATTGCTCCACTCTGCATTTATTAAGGGAGATTTTGAAGTAAATCAGATCCTTGTGAACTTATAATTAATTTGGAAGGGTCAGCTCTTCCCAGCCTGGGGTGGGCTTCTTTGTGTGGTCCTTTTGTGAAAGGCAGAGGTTGGAGAGGCTGTTCTATAGCTGGGATTTGCTTTTAACAGGGACCTGGCTATTTTTGAAGATCTCACAGCTCTGGAAGGACCATGAGGATGTTTTTATACAGGACTGTGATGAAAAGGTTTGCAGAGTCCTTGGCTTAGATGCAAAAAAATCCAAACCAATGCTGAAAGAGGTAAAAAAAGGCAAAAGTGCCACATGTCCTGGGCCTGTGCTTGGCACCTGGAGCTTGGAGATGCTCCAGGAGGTCCCTTCATTTTGGTGCCAGGTGGGGCTGGGGGCCCCTTGTCCCTCTGCCCATCCTGCTCTGCTCCACACACCACCCAGGGGACCTCTTGCTTCTTCTCAGAGCTGTTAGAACTGAAGTTCCCTTCCTTACCACATTGCTTTTCTTGAAATCCTGCCTTTCCTCCCCAAAATAGTCACATAAACCATTAAAAGTAGAAGGTGGAGGGCAGGGAGAAGACAGTGGACAAGAGGAAATGACCTCAAGTTGTGCCAGGAGCTGTTTAGGTTGAATATTAGGAAAAATTTCTTCACTAAAAGGCTGGTCAAGCACTGGCACAGGCTGCTCGGGGCAGTGATGGAATCGTTGTCCCTGGAGGGAATTAAAAGCCATGTGAATGTGGCACTTGGGAACATGGGTTAGTGCTGGGCTTGGCAGTGCTGGAGGAATGGTTGGACTTGAGGATCTTAAAAGGCTTTTCTAACGTTAACAATTCTGTGATGGGCTGAAAAAAGAAAATCTGTGAATAATTAAAGTTTCTGGAAAAAAAGACAGACAGTGGTTTTTTTCAGAGTGGGCCGGAAGGAGACAGGGCACGATGGTCTCACTTGGGCATGGCCTGGCAAGGTCAGGGGTGGAATTTAAACTGGGATAAACGTGTCTCCATCAGCTTGGTTGGCCGTGGGGAGAGGGGAAGGTGAGGAGTGCTGACTCTGGGGAGTGAGGGAAGGGTGGGCGAGTGTGCTCCCTGGGAATGCAGGGCTGTAACTCAGGCTAGGACACTCTCCCTTGCCAAAGCTGGGGAGCAAAGGGCTTGGAGGAGCTCAGGGGGCTTTTGGCTGTGGCGATTCCTGATGGAAGTGGCATCGGTGGGGCATCTTCCCATGTGCAGCAAAGGTTGTTTGGAAAGAGCCGTGAAACTTGGTGCCTTCCCCAGGACGCAGTAACCCAGCAGAGGGGAATACAAGGAAAACCTGTCCATACTCCAACGTCGCGCCCCATCCGTGGGGGATGCGTCATTTGTAAGTTGCACTGCTAATTAACAGCACTTAACACTGTTAATTAACCGTGTGATGGGGCTGCCTCTCTGCAGACTCTTCCAAAGCTGCACTTGGTGCCTGGTTGATCCCCCACTGCCCTCGTTGGATGTCCCACCCTGACCATCACCTTTCTGCTCTCTCTCCCCAGCATGGGTCGGCTCCCTGGCCATGGGGATGATTTTTTTCTGCTCTCCCATCGTCAGCATCTTCACAGACAGGATCGGCTGCAGGACCACGGCGGCCATGGGAGCTACCATCGCCTTCGTGGGGCTCCTCTCCAGCTCCTTCACCAAGTAAGGCTGTGGAGGGCACACCCAGCTCCTCGGGGAGCTCCTCTTCCCCTCTGCTCCGTGTAACCCCCTGCCAGCACAGTGCTGCTGCCTCTGGGGGCAAAGCAGGTGGTTCCCATCCGCGTGAGAGGTGTTCTGGCATCCCTACAGCCCGCGTGTGCTCAGCCTCTTCCCCTCCAAAATGAACCTTGTGTCCTTAGGCAAAAAGAGAGCAAATTTTACTCAAGCAATGGACTGTGTTTTCTGGGATTTCAGCACTCAGGTCCCTCATTTGATCTTTAAAACAGCAGGAGAGGTTGGTGTACCTCTCATGGGCAGCTCCAGAGAGGCACTCACAGAGAAAACCACTCTCCTTTACAACCATTTTCACATTTGGTGCTGAAAGTAAATTAATGCTTAAAATAATATTTGGTGGATTACACCTAAGAGGGAGTTTCTGTGCAGGGCAGACAGGGAGGGGAAGGCAGACAGGGTTTGGAGCAGTTTGTGGTGTTCCTGCCCTGGCTCGGGTGTCTACAGCAGCACAGGGCCACTGCTGCTCCTTGTTTTCCATGCCTGATCCCATGCCATGAATTTCTGCTGGCAGGCACTGGCCAATGTGCATTTTGGATGGCAGGTGTACCTTGTGTGTCTTTCCAGCCCAGAAATTGGCGTTGGCATCGTTGTGGGAGCAAAAAGAGGTCACCTCTGGGGTAATTTATGTGACACTTACTAAACACAGTCTCAGAGGCTCCATGGAGACACTTCTAAAGCAACATTTTCCCCACAGTATCTGAATAAAAACTTTGTTTCGGATTTCAGTTTAAATCAATATTGTTTTAATTAAAATGCTTCAAGGAGTGTGGTTTTTAAAGCAAGCACACACCAGTTTCCAGAGGGCAACTCGCCTGCTCTGTGCTCCTCCTGGTCAGTGAGACCCTTGTGCTCGTCCCGGTCCTGTTTCCCGGGATCCTCAAGTCCTCATCTGTGAGATCCCCCCATTATGCTGGGAGTGGGGATCAGTTCTGATCCCCAGGCAAACCTCCTAGGACAGTGGCCAATTGCAGATGGGATTCTTGGGATGCTAAAACCATCTTGGGCAGCGGCATGGAAGGAACCACTGTCTGCAGCTTCGTCCTCAGGTGCCACCCTTTGTGTTTCCAAAGATAATAGCAAAAGGTGCAGTGGGTCCTGAGGGGAGCTGTGCCCTGGCATGCAGATCACAGGAGCTTCCCATGTCATCCTGCTTGCCTTCTAACCAGCAGAGCTTGGACTTTTCTCCCCCCTCTATTGTAAAATGTTTGTGAAGAGGAAAAGGGCTCGTGGGACCACGCTGCTGCCAGGGGCTTGTTGTGTTGGGCTTCAAAAAAAAGTCAAACGGTACAGGCAGAGAGGAATAGCCCTTCCAGGAGAGCTACAGGACTGAAATCCCCATTTCCTGCTTCTCACTCTCGGACCACATTCCTCTAGCTGCCTTTTAAGGGAGAAAGGAGCCCCTTTGCAGCTGGACCCGAGCAAGGGAAGCCGAGCGGGGCCAGAGGAGGAGTAGGGAGGCTGTGGGATTTGGCAGTGCTCCATCCGGATGGCGAAGGCTGCTCCTGAAATTCGGGGCTTGTGGCTCCAGCTCTCCCAGAACAATGGAGAAACTTTTTTTTGGTCCCTCCTGCCAAATCCCTCCACCGCAGCTGGGGATCATTCCCGTCATACAAGCACTGGTGCAAAGGGGCAGAGCCTGGTTTTGGTGGGCTCAGGCAGAGCTGGATCCAAGGCTCACCCCCCCCTTTATCTCCTGGTTTCTCTAAAATGGGTTTGTTTTGTCCAAATGGAGGAGCAGCGGTTCCCAGCACTGGACTGAGCTGCTCCAAAAACTCTCTGAGCCACCAAGACTCTGTGATAAGACCCCTCTGTGCCTCTTGTCTCAAAATATTGGGAATTGTGTATGAAAACTACTGAAGAAACCAAGTATGCTGAAAAGCAAAGCTGTGGGGAAGGCTGGATGGGGTCAATGTGAGGCTTTTCCTCTCTGCTGCCCTGCTCTGAGGTGTCTCCTGTGCTCGTTGCCAGCTCAAGCCAGCACAGACCTTGTGTGCTCTCAAGAAAAGAGAAATCCCAGTGAAGGCTTTAGCTTCCCTCCAGTTTAAGGGGGTTGGTTTAGCATGAGGAATGGGAGGTGATGGCCAGCTCAGCAGGGCTGTCTTCACATGCCCCCTGTGCCCTCCCAGCCCTCCTCCTCTGCACTAAGTGTTCTGTAGGGAGGGTTGGGTCCCTTTTCATCTGCTTCTCCTTCCCCACCACCATTTCTGCCCAGTTACTCCTGCACAGAGGAATCCCCCAAACTTCTGCCAGCACGGATGGACCAGGGTTGTTCCCACTGAGAGCTGGAAGCAAGAGGAAGCCGATGGAGGGAGATCTCCTTGTCCCAGGAGAAACAGTAATCCATTGGCGATCTCTCAATGCGAGGAGACCATGCCGCCCTTCCCACCGGACAGCAGCTGGCTGATTCCCAGTCGGCAGGCTGGGAAATCCTGGCTCCTTGAGAAGCACGGCTGAAAGGAGCCCCTGCTCGTGCAGGGGTGTCTGAGCATCACCAGCGAGCAGATGGGGCCTGTGGCATTTGGCTCCCCTTACCCGACACGTCGGCTGAGCTGAGGCACCAGGGCTGCTGTGACCAGGCCAGGGCTGGTGCATGGGAGGTTGGACACGGCCCACAAGGCCCAGCTGCTTGCCTGGCTCCCACAGAGGGGGCTTCTGATGTGGTTTGGTTCTGGAGTGGATGGAAATTGCCTTTCATTTGTCATTTGTCTCAGAGCCGTCAGGCACGGTGACCGTGTTCTGCTTTCTGCTTGGCAGGCTGGAGGGATGAGCGTGTAATGGAAGGAATGATGTGCTTGTAAAGGTCTTCCCAACTTCCAGCTGGTCTGGTAGATGTGGGCTGCTGTCTCCTCACAACTCCGAGGGTTGGAGCACAGACCCTGCTTGTACAACACCCTGAGCTGCACAAAAGTTTTCCTCACTCTTTCCTCCCAGGCAGTGTCCCATGGCAGACCTTTGCAGCTGGATTTATGGCATGGGGTTGAAGAAAAAAATTCCTTCATCTGGAGAGAAACACAGCAGGTTGTTTGTGCTGCCTAAATCCAGGCTCCTTTGTCAGCTGCTTCTGTTAGGAAAATCGGGCTGGAAATTGGGAAACCGTTCCTTCCAAGGGCTTTCAAGACTCTCCATCTGCTCTGTAGAGCAGCCACTTCACTCCCTCCTCAAGTGCAGCCACCAATGTAAGGTACAAATGAGATCTATTAACTGTCTAATTTAAGCTCCCAGAGGAGCTTAAAGAAGAAGAACTTAATTAACCAGCCTGGAGCCTGGGCAGAAACACCACATTTCCTTCTTACGTGCCTAATAACCAGCAGGGTTGGTGCCTTCTGCTTCCAAACACCGGGTGCAGAATGTTTTCAATTAGTCCTTTCAGTGGAAAAATTAAAAGGATTTCTAGCTAAAAATATCCCACCATCCCTACCTTAGAAAATCTTGTTTGCTGTAATTTAAAAACCATTGAAATAAGGTCAGCTTCCCGAGGAGGCCGGGTTGGCTGCTGCCTTCTCCTGGTGGCAGAGAGCACTTCCCAGCCACACTTCATTTTGCTGAAGATTTCGTGTGCCAGCTGTGAGGTGAGGATAATCCTTGCTTTGGTGAGGGAATAAGCTCCTTGGGGTCAGACTGTCTGTGCAGCACCTGTGCTGTGTGAGACCCAGGCCTTGGCGGGGCTGCAGGGGAGGAGGCTCCTCACCTCTGCCTCACATCCCCACTCCCACGGGTTTTATTCCCACCAGGTCCCTGGAGGTCCGTTATTTCACGTATGGGATCCTCTTTGGCTGTGGCAGCTCCTTCGCCTTCCAGCCCTCGCTGGTGATCCTCGGTCACTACTTCAAGCGCCGCCTGGGCCTGGCCAACGGCATCGTGGCCGGGGGCAGCTGCCTCATCTCCGTGCCGCTCCCCTTCTTCCTCAAGATGGTCGGGGGTGCCATCGGGCTGGCACACACTTTCCAAGTACTCAGTGCCTTAATGCTCATCCAGATCTTCTTGTCCATGACCTACCGGCCCATCCTGATGCCTTCTTGTGACTCTCAGCACGATGGGCACGACAAGCTGGGCAGTAGGAGCGTGAGGCAGCAGTGCTGGGCCCAGACCCGCAAGTATTTCAACCTGAGGGTTTTCCGGAGAAAGACTTACAGGATTTGGGCCTTTGGGATCGCTACTGCTGTCCTGGGATACCTCGTACCTTACATGAACCTGGTGAGAGCCGTGGCTGGGGCCGGAAGGGGAGGGGAGGGAGGTCCCTTTGCCCAGAGTGAGGAGGGAGGAGCAGGAGGGGAGGTGGGGATGGGCGGTAGGGCCAGAGGCACCAAAAGCCTCAAAGCCAAGAAACTGCTGTCCACTGGGCTGGACCAACTGCACATCCTGTAAAGAGAATATGGATATGGTTTTGTGTGTCCTCTCTGTGCCCTCTGTGCCAGGGTAGGCCAGGGTCACTTCCCAGCACCAGTAGCAGCAGAGGAAGGGCCTGTTGGGTTTGGGGTGGGTGGAGGGTGCAGGTCAGGGTGGTGTGGACACAGGGGTCACACAACCACCCCAAATCCATGAGCCCTCTACAGGAAATCTTATCCCTTTTGGGAAGATGAGAGGCATCAATGTACTGCAGCTTCATGTCCTTGTGTCCCTCCCTCCACCCTAGGTCAAATATGTGGAGAAGCGATTTCAGGAAACCAAAAAGGACTGGATCCTCCTGGTTTGCCTTGGGGCCATGTCGGGGCTGGGCCGCTTGGTTTCGGGCCGCATTGGCGACTGCATTCCCGGGCTGAAGAAGATTTACCTGCAGGTACGGCGTGTCCAAGCCTCCATGGAGGTGCTGGCCAGCCCCAGCAGGGCAGGGATGGTATCTCTGCATTGGTGTCCACACTCTGCTTAATAACTGTCAATCTGAAAGCCTTTACCAACCACTGTCTGCTATGGGGAGAGAAAATTTACTACAGAAACGTGTGAGAGGAGTTACACACTTGACCCAAGGGACTGGTGTCTGTTCAGCAAACTCCGTGGTAGCAGCTCCTCTCAAACTACTGACACCCTTTCACCTCCTTGTGGTTTTTGAAGAACAAACTGCTGAAATCTAGCAGCTAATCCAGCAGCTAATCCTTCTTAACCCTTCTTAAAAGGTTATTCTTAAGGGCCTCTCTGAGACAGGAGCAGCGGCTGGATGGCTTTGCTGGGTCCAGGGGAGGGAGCAGTGACGCTGACCTGTTCAGTGTCATCTCCGTGACTCCTCCTGCTGCCCATCCCCACTCTCATGCCCACTTCTGCCTCCCCAGGTTGCGTCCTTCATGCTCTTGGGCCTCCTGTGCATGATGATCCCCCAGTGCCAAGGCTTCGAGGGCGTCATCGTCATCTGCCTCTTCCTCGGCCTCTGCGACGGCTTCTTCACCACCATCATGGCCCCCATCGCCTTCGAGCTGGTGGGGCCCATGCAGGCATCCCAGGCCATAGGGTACCTCATGGGGCTGATGGCCGTGCCCATGACCGCGGGCACGCCCATAGCAGGTTGGTAACGCCACGGGGCTGCACCAGCACCCAGCGGTTAGGAGGGAGGTGGTGGTGGCAGCTTTCGCCCATGGTGGTGCTCTGGTGTGAGACCGGAAGAGCTGGTTTGAGTTTTCTGGTTTATCAGGCTGTGTGGAGGTTGAGGGATGGGGTTGGCATCGCTCCATGCCACGTCCTGTGGCATCTCAGGGCGTTTCTCAAGGCTGATGAAAGGTCATTGAGGGAACAGTGAGCCAAGGTCACATTAAGTGATTTCTGTTTGCAGCTGAGATAGAGATTGGCAGGTAATCATTTTCTAGAAGTCCTTTTAGAGGGAATTGAAGTTGGAGATGGAGACACCTGAGCCTCCACAAGACCTGGGTCTGTGTTCCAGCACAGAAATAACCCCACCATCCTGAACAGCAAGGGCTTTGCCAGCGCTGCCCCCAGGCAGCAGGACCTCTGCATCAGCAGCGCTAAGCCAAAGCTGGATAAGCACCTCCGATCTCTCTGCTTCCGGCAGCAAAGTTCACTTGAACGCCCTCGGGAAGGAGCGTGGGGGTCACAGACCTCTCACTGGGAGGGCGCTGCACCAGGACCCCCTGACTGGGGCTTGCTGGGTCAAGGGGCCCTTTGCATCAGCCTAATCCCCAGGAAGTGTCCACGCAGGAGACAGAGGGATTTTCCAGCACTGATCAATGGCCATGTGTTGTTCTCCAAGGATGCCTGGCTGTGTTGGAACTTGCCGGACAAATGCAGAACCTTGTTGGGTTTGAAAGGCTTGGCTATTGTTTGTAACTGGCAGTGTGCATTTCACAGCTGGAGATAAAATATCCACGAGGGCACTGCTTCCAAATGGAGACAATCAGCAGAGGAACAGCCCCTGCCCGCTTTTCCCATTGCCTCCTGGCTGGCAAGCCTCTGGGAAGCAGCGTTGGGTTTAACATGTCTCAGCTTGCATTTGGGATGGTCTGGGATGTGGCCGATTGTGTCCCGTCCTGGTGAAACAGGAAGGATGGCTGAGGCTTTCCTTCTCCACTCCCTTGGTACACAGTGTTGGCTGCGCACATCCTTTAATCCAGGCTGTAAAAACTCCAAGAAATGCAAATGGAAAAAAAGGAGATTATTTTAAAAACCCAAATCTCCCCAAATCTGGTAGGTGACGCAAGCCGCACTCGAAGGAGGGAACAAGTAGGTCATTAGACTAATGAGCTCATTAGCCTGACGAGGCTCTAATTCATCTCTCATCTCCTCCAGGATACCTCAATGATTATTTTGGGAATTACGACGCGGCCTTTTACTTTGCCGGGGTGCCGCCCATCATCGGCGGCCTGGTGCTCTCCGTGGTGCCGCTGGTCCACCAGAGGATGCTGAAGAAGCAGCGCCTGGATTCTGGCAAAGACAAGATGCTGGCCTCGGAGGCGGTGGTGAACGGGGAGCTGCTGCCGGGCTGCCCGGCCTCCGAAGCACACATGTGATGGCACTCCCGGCTCTCCCCGGGACACCAGCAGCCTCTCCATCGCCCCAGCACAGGCCCTTCCCAGACGGACCGGAATTCCCAGTGATCGCAGATGCACTATGTTTGTAAAGGAGAAAACACAGAAAGATCTTCTAGTTAAAGGCTAAAGATCTAGTTGAAGGCTTTTAACTAGCAGAAATGCTCNGTTTTCAAACAAAAAATGTCTTTTTTTTTTTTTTTTTTTTTTTTTTTGGGACAGTTTTGATTTCAAAAACCCCTTTTTTTTTTTTTTTTTTTTTTTTCTCTCCCCCTCTAACCATTTTTCTATGGAGAACTCTCACCGGGATTCAAACTTGATCGAGCTCCCACTCCTCTCCCCGGTTTTCTATACGTCTTGACAGAGGTTTACAGCTAATAAATGCCTTTTCCAAGCAGGCCACGGATGGAACTTGTTGAACCTTGCAGCTGTCCATCCTCCTCCGGTGTCACTCGGGTGTCACATCCAAGTGAGACAGCCCCCTCCCCGTCCAGCACCTGGGGCTGTTTTGGAGCCAGAGATCCGAAGGAGGAAACGCTGCTTTAGTCTGATGCACAAACCAAATAAATGTCAGCAAGTCCCGCTTTCATCTTCTTCTTTCCTCCTTTCCCGCTGCTCTCCCACACCCCCAGGGAGCTGCAGCTGGGATGACAGGGAGCTCGGCTGGCTCCCGCCATCGGAGTCACGCGGGAGCACACCCTTCCTGCAAAATATGCCTTAAAAACGCGTGGATGAGACCAGCAGGTCCCTTGGCTGCTTTCCACCTCTGTTTTCCCACCCTGCACTTCGTGACTGGGCTTTGGAGCTGCAAAAGAGAGGGGCAGCTCCTTGCGCAGCCCACAGTGCCTGGCTCTGAGGGGCCAAATCCATGGGATCGCCACCAAAACGGACACTTTGGTGGCTTGGAGGTGCACAGGGTTGGGACAGAGCCCCTGTCATGGCTCAGCTCCGTGCTGGGAGGTGGCTTCTGCTGGGCTCAGGGGCACCCATGGGTGTGGGGACGCGCCTGGCTCAGGGCACAGGGTGCCGCTGCTGGTTTTGGGCGCCAGTTGTGTATTATGCAGCAATAAGCATGAGTCAGTATTGGTGGGGAATCCCAGTTTTCCAAAGGGTTTGACAGCCCCAGTAGCATTTAACTCGTAGCCTGTGTGTTGTCACTGAGCTGGTGCAGGGTCAGGGCTGATCTGGGGGGAGAGGGAAGAGAGTGCAAGGAAATCACACAGCCAGTGGATACCCACCACACTGAGTGGCAGCAGAGCTCAGCCTCGGGCAGGAATCCATCACTGCCAGCTGAAAATTGTAGAAGTTCAAATTGCCCAGAGAAGCGGTGACTGCCCCATCCCTGGAAGTGCTCCAGGCCAGGTTGCACAGGGCTGGGGGCAACCTGGGATAGTGGAAGGTGGAACGAGATGAGCTTTAAGGTCCATTTCAACCCAAACCATTGCATGATTCTGTGATCATCTCCAGGGACTGCTAATAAGCACGGCTGATGAGTGAGAAGGGAAGTTCTCCTGCCCTGGTGGGTCCTGTGTGAACAAGGAGACAGCTGGGACTGGGGTACCTTTTCCTGGGAGAGAGCAAGAAACAAAACTCACGTTTATCCTGACTGCAAACCCATCCTTCATCAGATTTGCATTTTGTTCAGCTGTCACTAAAAAACTGAGATGTCTGAAGGGGGATGTGTGTGGTGGGAATCATCCCTCAGTCTCCAGGCAAGCGTGGGGGTTTGGAACACCAGGACATGTCTTTGCTGTGGAAATTTGGGCT
The DNA here is from genome assembly GCA_013397315.1 of Donacobius atricapilla. NCBI lineage: Eukaryota > Metazoa > Chordata > Aves > Passeriformes > Mimidae > Donacobius > Donacobius atricapilla. The sequence continues at coordinate 181,940 of WBMY01003003.1, read as the reverse complement.
CAGTGGAGGCCCCTCCCACTGGCAGCGGTGGGACTTTTGTACATAATAGGCTCAGGACCCTGCATGTCCCTCTGGCCCTGTTTTTAACCCCTCTTGGCTGATTGTAAGGTCTTGTGGTCTTGTGGCCCTTCTGTCCCCGTACGAGCTGGAAAATTACCTGGTGTGTTGTGACGTGTCTGTTTATGATATAAAATGAGATGTCTACTTGTCTCTTTCTTGGATACGCTTTTCCATGACTGTTCTTACCCTTCATGGCCTGCATTTCATTGTCTGCTGTGGTCCTGCTGAGCCATTGCTGAGTTTTGGGAGCCACAAGAGGCAGATGAAGCTGCAGGAGGAGGCAGGGCTTGAATCACAGAACCCCAGCTCCAGCTGGGATCTGCCAGACTTAGCCTAGGGCAGGGCATTAATGGGGTGTTTTTTGTGTGGGAGCCTTGGCAGTGGGGCAGCTTCAAAGCCTTCTAACAGCTGAAGGAAATAAAAAACTCCTCATTGTAACTGCTGCGGGTTTTGGGGCATTAATTCACATTGGAGTTTGATGAAGTTCATTAAATCATATTTTGGACCTTAATACCCCCCAAAGAAAAGATTATGAGAGATTTAAATTCCAGAAGGAGCTTCTTCAGAGCAAGCAGAGCATGAGCAGAGCCGTCTCCAAACCCCATCTGGGCTGAGGGAGCAGCTGCACAGCAGAGCCCACTGATGGCTGCACCCAGATTTTGTGTGGCAAAGCCCCCCTGGCTCCTAAGGTGATTTATGGTTCAAATCCCGAATTTCTGCAGAATTCCACTTGCCTTAACTGCTCCATATGCCTGCAAAGGTCCTTGCCCTGGGAGGAGCCTGCATTCAGTACAAGGGGTGCTTGGCACTGCGGTGGCATCAGAGCAGCTGTGTCAGCCCAGGAGGGGTGCTGGTACACCCGAAATTTTGATCTTTCCCCATGGCTTTTATTATTCACCCTCCAGGAGATTTGGAGTGATGAGGTGCTTTCTTGACCATGCCAGCTTGGTCAGAGGAAGTCACCCCTCATCCTATCCCGGATGGGGTTACCAGCCTCCCAAAACCACACTCAGTGTCTTTGTCTGGTCGAAATCCTGCCCTTGGTGGACACATTCTGCAGCGGAGAAGGCGGGTTTGGACAGCAGCCATGAAAGGTCTCCTCATCAGCAAACACAGATGGGAATGGGAAGGGCAAAGGTTGGAGCAGTGTCAACATAAAGGGAGTATTTGGGGCTTGTTTGTCAGGTTGCTGCTGCTGCTGTGGGTCTAGTTTGGCCCTTTTGAGCACCAGGCAGTTAGCAAGGATTTCTGCTTGTGAGAGGTGGGATGGTGTGACTGGAGCTGCCCGGGAGCAGCGAGGGGTTGCACTGCTCTCCCAAACGTCCGGTCAGCCTGTGGTGGTCTGGAGGTGTGACACCAAATGGGTCCCTAACCGCTGCAAAAACTTCATCCCAAAGCCCCTCCTGTTCCATCAGGGTCGTCTTGTCCTAGCCCAGCACGTCCAGATCCCCTCTGGGGCTGCCTTTTTCTCAGCTTCCTAATTAACCCCCCAACCTTCTCCCTCCCCTGCGAGTGCCAGGCTGTGATTCCTGCCCTGCTCCCTTGCTTGGGGAGGGGAGGGGGAGCCCGGCACTCCAGGCTCGGCCAGTTTTGGGAGCCAGCACGGGAAGGGGGGTGGGCTGAGCCCCTTGGGTGGGACAGGGGTGAAAGGGAGCGGGGAGGGCCCCACTTCACCCCGTGGCCGGCGTGTTTGCAGAGCTGCAGAGCCTTATGTAAGTGTGCAGTGAGCGCAGGACGTGTCCCAGCAGCGCCTGCTCGGGGCTGGGCTGGGGCTGCCTCTTAAATCTTTACCTTAAGGGTGTTCAAAACCAACTGTTTTTCTTTTTTTTTTTTTTTTTTAATTATTATTATTCTGTGGCAGAGTGAGGCATTGGGTTTAACTCCTCTTGCTCTGGCTGAGGGATTGAGGGGGACAGCTGAGCTGGAAGGGCTCCAGGGATGGTTGTGCTTGTGATGGGAAGGGTAGCAGGGTTTTGGGAGCTGCCTGGGAAATTCCATGATTCATGGCTTAGAGCTTTTTTCAGTTTTAAAACAATATGCAGGAGCTGTTTCACTGCAGCTTGCCCTGCCCTGAGGTCCTGCAGCCAGGCAAACACAAGTTTCAAAGTCCCAGAGCTTAAATTTATCAAATTCTGGTCTCTCTCTGTCTGGGGTTGAGGTTTCCTAACATTTCTGTGCTGTGGGAGCTGTGGGAAGGCCACATCCTAACTGCCAACCACGCCGAGGGCTTTTGCAGGTCTGCTGTGGTACTGTGGGGTTTGGGGACCCCCAACTTGAGGAGGTTTTGGTTCTGTCTCCCACTATGGTGGTGCTTTGGGGCTGCCACTCAAGGAGCTGCATCACCCCCTGGGCTGAGCTGCCTGGAGGAGCCAGCAGGGAGGTGGCCAGCAGCTGGGCAAGGACATTGCTGCCCTTCCCTGGCAGTGCCGTGGGAATGTTCTGCATGGCAGCTGAGGCTCTCTTTGGTACGTGGGTGCCAAGGGCAGTTTGCTCTGGGCAGCCTGATTTGGTGCTGAGGATCTCACCTGCTCTGGATTTGAACCCTGGCTGACGCTTGCGTCTCTAAGTGGCCACATAATCCTCACCTGGATAAAAGTGAACTTGGATCAAATCCTCTGAATGCAGGGGGACAGATCCAGCTGAGACCTTCGCTGTCTCTCTGTTCTTCACTGCAAACCATTCCCGTCTTTTGTGTGCTCCTGCACCCCAGTTTTGTTTGGGGTCACCTTGATTATTTTAGCTTCCATTATTTCCACGCTGGCAGAGTCTGCTTCTCCTTTTCCAGCTGGAAGCAGAAAATTGGAATGACTTTGAAAGCCAAGGCAAGCAGAGCAATCCCCTCCCTCCACCTTTATGCCACCAAACGTGGACTTGAGCAGTTCTTTTGGGCGCTTACACACCTCCCTTGTAACCTTTGGGGACAATGATGTGGTTGACATGCACTCCTTAAATCCTCCTCCAAGGTGCTCAGGCATGGAACTGGCGCAGAGAGGGGCTCTATGGGCAAGTAACAAACCAAAATAAAGCTGTTTCCTTTCTTTTTGAGAGCCCCTGGCAGGAAAGCAAACACAGAGGTGGCTGGAGCTCTGAGAGGGCGTTGGGCTGCAGGGGTGACCCTGTGCCGTTGCTCCAGGTCCTTTATCTGCCTGGCACGACCACTGCATGGACTTAAGCCCTGGTGACAGGGAGGTTATCACTGCCCTTTGGTGGGACCACCAGCACAGCCCTGTCGGGGGGGGCTTTGTAGTTTTATTTTTGCAAATATTTTGCCGTGCCCTCGGTGCTCCCCTCAAGGCCAGACCCTGCGAGTGTCCCCATGTCCCCTCTTCCCATGAACCTTGGTGGTGAAACCCTGCAGGTGCAGGGCTGGGATCTATCTTCCCAGCTGGGAGGAAAGACGCAAAATCCCTCCTGTTTTCTGCAAAACATGGCTTTGGAAGGGGCTTTGTACCTCCAAAGTTTCTCTCTTTTTTTGTACCCTACTCCCCAAGGCTCAACCTGCGCCCACCTCCGCCCGGCCCGGCAAGCGCAGCCCCTCCTGTAGCATTAGAGACAAGACTTAGGGGCTGTATTACCAAGGAATTTAGCTCTCTTTTTGTCCTTTTTGTAGATTTTTAATCGTGGCATGTAAGACGAGTTGTTTACTGGAGCAGGTTTCTGCACCGAGGTGATGCTCCCCTTCTGGTGGGCCGCGGCCAAATTGCCTGAACCCGGTTGGGATTTGGCTGCTGAGCGTGTTCAACCCAATCTTTTTGGGAAAGAACACGGCTTCCCCAGGCCTGAACTTTCCCAGCATATCCTGTTTCAGGCATTTAAACCCGTTAGAGCCAGAGGCAGGATTTTTCTGGGGAGGCTGAGGGCAATTAGGAAATTACCCTGCTCCCCCTCCCCTGCCCTGAAATCCAGCAGGATGAAGCCAAATATTTGCTTTCGGATGGGTGGATTTTGGAGCTGGCTCCACATAAGAGCACCGGGGCGGAGGTTTGAATTTTGGCCGTTTCGGGTAATTGTTTTTGAAGCAGGACCTCCAAGCTCGCTGCCATCACCCTGCTCAGCAGATTCCAAAGCCATGCCCTGTCACAGCTGGCATTTGCTCCGTTGTTGATGGAAAACAGCCTGCCCATGGGTTTTTGGGGTGGGATGCACCCTCTCCATGTCTGTACCCACTAGAAAGATTCAATAAAAGGCTGCAGCGCTGTTGGTAGCTTCGCAATCCCATTTTTTTTCTGCTGTGCTCCGGGCTCTGGAGCAGCAGGAACCGTGTGTGGCTCTGAAATTGGTCTTGGGAGGTGCCCAGGCCTGCTGGGCACCCTGGGCAGAGCAGCAGAGCCAGTGGTCTAAAAGCAGATGCTCAATTCAATGCTGAAATCAGATCCTGAAGCTTAAAATTATTCCTTTTTTTTTTTTTTTTTTTTTTTTTTTTTTTTTACATCTGCTCCTTGTAAGTGATTTATAACCCCTCAAAATTTTGTATCTGGAAGTAAAGTGAATGTGTCTCTTAAAAGTATGCCTATCCTTTCAAAATGTGAATTTCTGATTGTTGGAATTAAAAAAAAAAGAAAGAAACCTACCCCATATTAGCACATTTTTGTAATTAATGTTTTATGAATGTTGTTTAAAAGATTTGTGTAGAATAAACCAGTTTTAAAAAAAAGGATTTGTTCCTGTGTTTTGCCAGGTCTCTCCTCGTGGCTGGTCACGGTTTTCAGCAGCTGTCCCAGATGCTGCCAATCCTCCGGAGGGGCTGGAGAGGCAAGGGTTGATCCTGGGAATTATTTTTATTAAGTGTTTGATGCACCTTGAGGAAAGGCTGAGTCCTGGAACCTAATGGGGGAGATGTTCCCATGAGCTGGTGAAGGGTGACAGAGGAAGTGGATGGTCCTTGTCCCACTGAGGCATTTAGAAGTAAAAATGATTTTAAAATCCACCCCTGGGAGCATCTGGGTGCCAGAGGATGCTCAGGACGAGCCTGGAGCCTCCTGGATGTTTTCCATTCCCCTGGGGGCAGCTTTGGGTCTGGATTTTACCACCCAGCATCTCCAGGGGCTGCAGCATCTTCACTCCGTGGGGGCTTCTAACACAGCCACAGCACCAAGGCTGGTTTTAAGCATCATTAATATTATTTCTTCCATTAGGCCGTGGTCGAGGGGCATGAGGAGGCCTTCCAGGTACCTCCTGGTCACTGGAGAATGAATCATTTTATCAATAAAGGAAGTTATGGGAAGGCTGGGAAAGATCAGGGATGATAATTCATGAGTGAGGTTACAGAGGCTGTGAGACACTGAAAACACAGCTTTTATCCAGGGTTTTCTATTAATGATTTGTTTATATGAGGTGCTTTAATTGCCATTAGATGAAAGCTGACATGTGCATTAATTTTGTATAACTCAGGTGGGTTTTTTTAATGTGCACCTCAACCCTTTTTCAAGTTGGGGATATTTACTGCAAATAGTGTTTAAAAAAAACCCCATTAGGAGATAAGAGATGGTAAACAGAGATTCAAAGGGAATGAGAGTACAGCAGTGAGCCCCTCCGAGGACTCATGCAGGGACAGAGCAAGGAGAGGGAACGCTGCAAACCATTCCTGAGAGAGGGGAGCACAGCCCTTCACGCACAGGCACCAGGAAAAGCGGCAATTTCAGCTTGATATCAAAACGATCTTCTTGGGATGGCTGGAAAGTTGGGGGGAGTTGGGAGGGCGCTGGGGTACAGGTGGGCTGTGCATCCATGGGGACACTCCGAGAGGTGCTGGAGGGGACACCCTGCCCTGCTGCTCCAGCACTCCCAGGAGCCGCAGCTCATCACGGCCCATCCCCGCAAATTCCACAGAAATGAATATATATACATACACATGTGTGTATATATATATATATATATATATATATATATATATGTGCGTCTCCAAAGGTGTGTTTGTGCATGGGCCCACTGGAAATCCCCTCTCAGCTTGGCTGAGCACAGGGCAGGGAGCACCAGTCACCTCCTCCTGCTCTGCCAGGCTGCTGGGTCTGGCCCTAATTTATGGAAAAATGGGAAGAAAAGCATTTTGCATTGGACAAAACCCCGAGTTTTTCTACAAAAAGACTGTGAATGAGGAAAAAACCAAACCAAACCACAACAAAATAAAAGGATGTTTTCATTACTATAACACAGTGGTTCAGTATTTAGATAGCTATTTGTACATTAACATTGAAATATCATGGATTAAACCAAGTTAATTAGATATAATAGCTGATATTTGTGCTACAAAACACATGTGTGTTTTACATATTAAATATATATAATGACAAGTATGTTTGATATACCAGATACGAGCCACATGTCAATGTTTGGTATTAATTTAATAGTTTTAATTACGTATGATTTAGACCAACATGTGCAAAAGGCATCTATCTATTGATTTTTTTAAAGTTTACACATAGACACAAGTATATCGATCTACGGATGTGCAGTGTGTACACGAGCTGGGCACTGCTGTGCCTGGCCCCTGCTCCTCTCCCCAGCTCTGAGCTGGGTTTGTTTTCTTTCATTGTCTTCTTCTCCATCTGTTTTCTTTTTGCGGGACTTAAGGATTAAAATCCTTCGAGGGGAAAAAAAAAAAAAAAAAAAACAAAACCCCCATTTGGAAACCCCTTTGAAGGGGTTGGAGGGTTCCCTGGGGGGGGGGCGGGGGGTTTTTTTTTTTTTTTTTTTTTTTTTTTTTTTTGAATCATCCCCGCGTTGAAATGCAAATCTTTCCCAGAGCCGTTGCTTCTCTGTCGTTATTCAAAGCAACAATGTGGGAAGGATCCCTTCCCGGAGCTGCTGCGGGCGCACCCGGGTGGGGCGCTGGGTGTCGGGCAGGGGTGCCCAGGCCCGGGGGCACCGCCCGGGGCAGGGAAGGGAGGGAGGGAAGGGAGGACACCCCGGAGCGCTCCCCTGCGCTGCTTGGGGGCTTTTTAATGCCAGGAGACACCGCTTCGTCCTGGCACAGCCAGGAAAAGCAGATCCGCGCTGAGATCTTAGGGAAACACGGCACGGGGGCGGGAGGAAAGGAGCGGGGAGAGGAACCCCAAAGCATCAGCGCCCCGGGGCGGGGGCAGAACTCCCCGGGATGCAGGAGCGTGGGCTGCCTTTGCAGGGCGAGCCGCGGGCCGGCCGAGGCTCGGGGCTGGGCTGGCTTCAGCCCTTTTCTCCCTTTCGGCACCCGAACGAGTCCCTGCCGAGCCGCCAGCAGGGAAATGTCCGGGGCATTTTGGGGCACGGGGGCGCAGAAAGCCCCTCCCGGGCCCCCGTGTCCCCCCGCGCCGCCCTGGCGGGCTCCGCTGTTGTTCTGGCACGCTCCTTTTCCGCCCAGCATCGCCGCTCGGTGCTCATCCATCTGTTGTGTCTCATGTGCCGCCCCCTGCCCGAGCCCCGCGGGACCCGCAGGGCCCCCAGCCCCTCCCGGGCTGCTCTGCATCCTCACACCGCCGGCATCGCCCTGCGCTGCCTCTCACCCCTTCTCTTCTCCCACCTCTGTTAATGTTTAATCCCACTCAGATGAGCACAGCTCAGAAGCCTTTTCACCCTTCAGTTTTCCTTCGGTTTAATTGCCCTCCTCTTTCCCTTCCCATCCTGTCCTTCGTCCCTTTCCATCTTTTCCACCCTCACTTTTCCCTCCTGGCTGTGTCACACTTTTAGGGAAGATGGACAACCAGCACTGCCGGACGCCAGCTGGCAGTGAATGGTTCTCAAGGCACTTCCAAGCCTCTTCCACCCCCAAAACCATTTCAATTTATTTCGATGTGTCTTCACAAACTAAAACACAACCATCCCAAAGGTGCCAGCAGCAGAGGCTGAGTCATTTCCGAGTTTATTTAGGATTTATTTAGTTTAGTTTAGCAGGACCCAGAGAGATTAACCTATTTCTTCCACTGCATCTTTTCCAGCCCTTCACCTGCATGGTGAGCAGCAGATGATGCTCAGGACAGGCACACACTGGTCCCACCTCCATTCCATGAATCCCTGCTCTGGAGAGGAACGTTATGGGCACCTGAAATGAAGTTATTTTGGGGTTTTTACCCCTATAAACTCTCTGGTACCCCCAAACCCACTGGCCAGCCAAGGTCTGTCTCTGCAGACACAGGCAAACCCTGGGGCTTGGGTCTGGAGAGGTGCCAGAGCTGTTTCACTGCTCTGAAAGGAAAGATTAAAGGTGGTGTTAAAGCCAAGAAACCAAACCAGGCACTTTGTCCTTTGTGGCATTTTCTACAGGAAGCAACAAGCAAAGCTGATGCTCCAGAGCTAAAATCCACTGGCCTCGGTGGGCTTGATATTTCTGAGCCTGAATTTCAGCTTGCTAACCATTGCTGGCTCCTTTCCCAAGGCAAAGCTGCCAACAGTTTCTCTTTTCAAAACATCTCTCTCCGTTTCTCAGCACAGGCTCAGCAAACAGTGTTCCCTTTGCCAGAACAACTGCCCCAGGGGTTGTTTCCTATTCCTGAACCAATGCAGAGCAGTGTCAGTCCCATGGGCCAATAATAGACCTTTTTACACAGCGTGTTCTAAAAGAAACTGTTGGGATTGTAAGTAAAACCTTCTTTCTCTTCTGACAACTATATAGAGTCAATCTATTTTGTGTCCTACCTTGACAGGTCTCAAACTTTCAACCTGGAGAAAACACATTCTGCAAATGCATCCTTAGAAATCAAACCAGTGTAAACACATCCCTGCTGGACACCAGGAGCAGGGCTGGCTCCTCTCCTGGCTGTGCCAGGGTCACAGGGAATGTGCTGCAGCCCAGCATCCCCAACACCACCACAAGGGATCTCCTTGCAACCCTTGTCCTTGAAATCCCAGAACCCTGCTGGTGCAGGGTGCCAGAGCTGAAGGAACCCTCCACAAATGTGAAGTAATCATTGTTGAGGGGACCTGACGCCTGGATTTGCACATGCTCGGCTTAGCAGGGGATTTATTCAGGGGCACAGTTGGAGCATGTGGCAGCAGCATCTCATTAGTGTCGCAGACAATGCCCAGCCAGCCCAAGACTAAAAAGTAGGGTTAATGTTCCCTATGTAAATTTATTGCAAGAGTTTAGGGAGCCATAACACAGCTGAATTTAGATTTATGATGTTGAAAGTCCCAGGACAGGTTCAATCGCACTTGAAACAGCTGGGAAGGGCAAGGAGGAGCAGCTAGCCTGTGCTGCTCTCCCTGTTTCTCTTTCCAAACACTCCATCCCACTGAGAAGGGGTCAGAAAAGGGGTGAAGCCCCCAAAAGGATGGCTATTCCTGTCCCCCCATCACTCTGGGATGCACAAGGTCATGAAATACAACCTTTCTCCTCCCACCCAGCAGCAGGACCAGCAAAGCAGGCAAACACATTCCTCTGAGAAGGTCTGGATGTGCCATGGAAATATGGCCTGAAGGGAGGAGTAAGACAGTGTAAAAGGTTATAGAGTTTAAGCACCAAGAGGGAGGAACAAGGTTATATAAAGTTTTACAGGTTAGGACAAAGACCTCAAATATATTAAAGAAAATAAACAGAGGGATGAAGTCAGCCACACACGAGCGCCAAGGCTGCGCCAAAGAGCGCCAGGGCTCTTTAAGCAATTCAGGGGTTGATCAAGAGTTTTTGAGGAACACATCCAGGGTTACTCAAACTGGAGGAGATCCTGCAGGGAGGTGAGGGGCTGGAGACAGCTACCGGGCAAAGAGCTCCTGATACACAAAATGTGGGAGTCACTTCATGAGTAAAGTCACTGAAATCAAAGCTAACACCTGTGTTAAACACCCAGTTTCAGACTGAACCGAACATTCAAAGAGCAAGAAGCATGCGGGAATGAGTAAAAAAACCCTTTACCCAAGAGCTCTCCCTGTGGAGAGTGAAGCTGGAGCAGAATCCTGACTCCATGCATCCCCGAGCAGCCCACAGCTTCTCCTCGCTGGAGAAGAGCATCACTGGCGGTGCTGAGGAGCACCAGCCCAGCTGTGACACTGAGCCCCTGCCCTGGCCCCCAAAATGTCCCTTTTCAGGGACACACCACCCTCCTGTCCCTTCTTTTGCACCAATGTCATCGTGCTGCTCTCGCTGAGCAGCTCCCACTTCCTACCCAAGGAACGGGACTGAGGGGAGGGAAGCACAGATAATAACTACAGCTTTCCACACCCTAAAAAACTTCCTTCCCACCCCACTAAGTGTTTGCACATACCTCAGCTGCTAATTTTAGGATAGAGCTTTAAGCCACATGTGAGGTTCTCCTGGAATCCTGGCTGGATTTGCAGGGAGACTCAGCCCTGACAGCCCTGCACAGGGCCCGGGTTCAGATGGGCACCTGGAGTCACAGCTTTCGCTTGGAAAATAACTCGCTGATGAGGCTTTGTGTCCTACATTAGCCACTGCCAGATCTACAAAGTCTGGGTCATAGAGGGATTTATTTCTTCAGTTTATGTCCTAATGCAATAAATTCTTCTGAGAAGTTAATTCTGTACCATTCCAGCTCCTTCCTTTCTGCCCCAAGGGGAAAAAGGTGTATGGAGGAAATAAATTCCTACCACATCCATCTACTCCAGTGCATTCCCACTGTAAGAATAAACCCAAGGAGTGATGATCAAGCACAAAATGAACGCTTCATGCATTTTATTGAGTCTATTTAAATTTGCATTATTACACCTTACATAGGGAACAAACTCCTCCTAAGCGTTAGCTGGCAAACCTGGTCAAACTGTGCCCAACAACCTCTGAGTACCAGTTTGTATTAAACAAGTCCAGTATAAACAAATGTAAAGCACTGTACCAAGAAAAACAAAAAAAAAAAGAAGAAAAAAAATTAAGGAAAAAATAATAAACTGTTACATTCACAGTGGAATTCAGGGCTTCCCAATCAACAGGCTTCCCAGCAGAGTGAAATTCAGAAAGGGGCTCAAATATTGTTGCTAAAGGGAATAAAACCAGATACAAATCAAATAAATTCAATGGTATGTTTCCCCATAAGAAAAAAAAGACACAGTCTATCTGAGAGACTGGGAAGCCCTGGAATAATAGATGCAGACCTCTTTTTTTAACACACCACCACTTATTTGTACTTTGGGTACGTTACCATTAATTGTGTCTCTCCATCCTCCTGCTTCCCCCCGCCCCCAAGTCGAGGGTAAACAAAAAGCCTACTGTACACGAGGGCTGGAAATATTTCTGAAGTTGTTAGAAATTCCCTCCATGTGGCTCCAGGCCAACCTTCAGCCAAATCTCCTCCTCCTGGGAGAAGGCCGAGGATCAGCCAGACATTTCAGCCAGCTCGGCGCTGGCCCGCTCACAGAGCCCTTCCCAAAGCAGGCCACCCTCCCACGGACACAGCGAAGGGCGAGACAAGGGAGGGAGGCTGGCACGGCCCAGGGATGGAGGCTGGTACTGCCCAGGGATTGAGGCCGGCACTGCCCAGGGATGGAGGCCGGCACTGCCATGGGATGGAGCCTGGCACTGCCCAGGGATGGAGGCTGGTACTGCCCAGAGATGGAGGCTGGTACTGCCA
>WBMY01003003.1:135948-169719 GCA_013397315.1 Donacobius atricapilla | reverse complement strand
GGCACTGCCCAGGGATGGAGGCTGGCACTGCCCAGGGATGGAGGCTGGCACTGCCCAGGGGGTACTGCCCAGGGATGGAGGCTGGCACTGCCCAGGGATGGAGGCTGGCACTGCGATGGGAAGGGTCAGAAGCGCCCTCAGCCTCACTCGCAGCTCTTCCCAGCCTCGCACGATCCAGCTCATTGTTAGGATGGCACCGCTGGGTCGTGTTTATCCACCGCGGATCCACCCGGGAGAGGCGCCTTCCGAGCCCCCCATTTGCATAACGCAGGGAAGTGACAGGAAACTGGGATGCCACTCATTCTGGGCATTGTGCCGGCGCTGGTGGGAAAGCCCTGCGTCTGCAAGTCCACACAATGGACAATTACGGCTCCTTCAGCCCCGGAGGATGTTGTGTCCTGCAGCTGCTGCGCCTGCACGGCAGCTTCCCACAAAAGGCCTTTAAATTCCCTGATTTCTATGCATGAAATACCTACAGGATGAAATCGCTTTTAAAACAACTCAAATGCCTCCCGAGTTTTCTGCAAAAAACCCTGACTTGTTCAAAGAAATAAAAAATATGCACGTGAAAGGAAAAAAATCCAACCAGCACCGGGAATTCAATCTTTTCATAAAGCCCCCCGCCCAAAAAAAAAAAAAAAAAAAAAAATTAAAGTGAGCACTCACAACTCTGCGTTGGCTCACAATGTGAATTAAAATATGAACTATCAGGAACTCCTAAGGAATAATTATTAGACCTGTGCTTTTGTCCCAAGGCTTTGGCCCAGTGACTGCTCCCACCGCTGTGGGTGGGCTCTGGGCTGTCCCAAAGGAACGAAGCTCACGCAGCAGGTGCTCCCAGCAGGAGTTTGGACATGCGGGAAAACCCCCTGGTAACCACAGAGCCGGAAAATGCCAAGGAGAATCCTTCGAAACCAAGAGAGATCCTGCCCGGAACGCCGCTGGTGCTGAAGGCAGGTCCCACACGGGGGCACTGTGAGCCAGGCCACGGCGCAGGGGCTCGGCCTCTCCAAAGCCACCATCGCTGCCAAACGGGCCTAGGGACGCGCCAAAGCCGCCCTTGAACCCCGCATAGCCCTCCAGGCACCACGGAGGATGCTGCATCCCTCCAAAAATAAAAATAAAAATAAAAATAAACGGAGGGAAGAGCTGAATACACACGTTCTCTATCCAAATAATTCATGAAATGTAAATTAGTCTAATTATGGAAGTGTTTCACATTTTGTAAGCAACTGAAATGTTAATATTGGCTTTTCCTAACTCCAATCTAAATTTAGATAAATGGAAATTTAATTACCCTAATTAACTGAGCTACATAAAGAAGTTTTTTGCTGCAGACAACGAGCCCCCAGCCCCTTTAGCACACTCAGCACTGCAAAAGGCAGAGAAACCACAGAGAACATTCAAGGTCTCCAAACTGAGACTGAATTATTTGTTCTTGGTACCGTTTGGGAAACCTCCAAGATTTTATTAGTTGCTCTTGTTACAGAAAGATAAAATGTGAAGACATGCTATAAGCTGTAACAAAACTGTGAGGGCAGTTCTACCAAGGTGGAAATTCCATGGAAAAGGTGGGGTGAGAGGTACCACAGCCATGCTTTGCGTAGGTTTGGGATGACGGGCTCCCTCCCTTCCTGGTGGGCACCAGCTCCGGTCTGAGATGAACATCTCGGACTTTCAACATTTAACACGGTACTCAGTTTCAGAGGAGGTTTTTTTCCTTCTAATTCTACACTCTGTAAGTCTGGAAACCGCAACTGAGAGCAAGTATTTGCTCTGCGAAATTCGGAAGTGTTATTTTGCTGTGAAATTTTGGCACAGAGAACCCGGCACCCAGAATCAACAGCCAACTCCAATTTTACAGTGATGCGTGTCCAAGGAAAAAAACAGCTTTACATGAGCTGATTGTTCTGTTCCCAAAGAACCCTTGTGTTCCCTCTGCCCTGATGGCGTGTCCCACCAGGAGGAAAGCGAGCTCAACAGCCAGTCAGGGTTTCCCGCTGAAACAACAGCACAAAATGCAGAGGAAAAAAAAAAAAAAAAAGAATAAAAAAAGGTATTTTGGGATGCTATGGAATCCTGAACTAGCTGATATCAAAATGGCTTAGAGCAATGATTATAGTTTAGGTACCCACCACTATAAAACACCAAAAATGTGTTTTAATTAGTTAAAGAGATAGGCCAGCTTTGGTTTTGTCATCTGAGGAACAAGCAACATTTCACATCCAGCCAGCAAGAGCAGCTCATAACCCTTCAGAACTACTGTCTTGGAGTGGAAATAAATACAAACCACTTTCCCATTGCACATGTAAGCCAGGAAAAACCCAAAACCTTAGAGAATAAAACAAAGGCAGCGGCACTGAGGGTGAAGGATGCTTCCCCACACACACTCTGATGAGAGTGGAGGTACATGCGCCAATTCTCAACTGCAACACGTCATGTATGCAGTTTTGAAAGTAAAGTCATTTTCATTCTGTCCAATAGGAATATAAAGAGCTTGTTGGGTTTTTACTGCTATTCTCAAGAATCTGCTACACATTTCATTTTTAAATGTACCCCAGTACTGATGATGTGCTTTCCCTGTGGCACTTGCACCGCAGGCTACCAACACCAGACCACTCAACACATCCAGAGGTTACCAATACAGCTGAAGCCCGTGAAGAATTAAAAACGAACCTGTCCATACTTGTTTGCTGAAGTTACAATGTTGCCTCAAAAATTGAGAGCAAAAGCTGATAGAAAAACAGGGCACAAACCTCAGTGAACAAGCCAGTACACATGGGTTTGTATTATTCCATAACTGCAACCATACCAAGAAATAACCAGCCATTAGAACAGTTTCTAGTTTTTATCTTTTTTTTGTGGCATTACTGAGCCCAAACACTGCAATTATAACATTTCATTTCCGTTGTTTTAAATGCAATTAAATGTCTAATCCAACTGTTTTTATGTTACAGTAGCTGTTCACATAAATAGTACAGATATGCACTGCTCTTGACAGGTACACAGTCACAAAAGCAGCTCTCTCGTGTTCAGTTTGCTCTCTGTGTGGTGGGGTCTGTATGAAAAGCATTCTTGACTTCCAAGCATGGTACAATTTTAATTCTTAATGCGTTAGTACAACAGTGCATTGGAAAAGTACTGAGCTTCTACAAAAAAGCTTTACAATTTTAAAACAGATTTTTTTTCCTTTATTTAAACAAGCATAGGCAATTCTTATATTTCCACAACAAGATAAATATCCCAATTACGCTAACAGCTCATCCTACAGCGTGCCATAGTGATGGGGAAAGGGCTAACATTAGTGTTATTTACACAGACACGTCCAATATTAACCCAGGAGGAAAATTAAAAGTATGTTCAAATGTGCAATTACATTATTTTTTCAGAGTTGGATTTCTTGCAAAAATTCCTCTATGACTCATGGACACTGAGCTGGGATAACTTCTCAAAGAACTCCTCAGAAGCACAATCTTGAGGACAAACTGTTTATTGGACTGGGATGCAAGGACTGGGCAGGAAAAAGAACTTAATACTCTTCACAAAGCAAAAAATATTTTGAACTGGGGAGATGTCTTTGGACAAGTGAAATTGAACACCCAAACCGACTAGAACTCGAAAAACCTAATTAAAGAAATTTTCCAATTCCCAAAGCTTGAATCCAGAGAAAATGCTTCAATGAGGGAAGATTCACTCCAAGTCATTACTATACATTGAGGTACCACTCAAAAAGTGGCCATAAAGGAAGTGACTTCTTTGCCCATCACTATCACACCAGCTGCCTGGCCGTGGAGCCAGCCCTCCTTCAGACAACGCTCTCTCTGTTCCCAGAAGCTAAGACCGCCCTGCGGCAGATGGGGCAGGTGGAGTTCTCCGACAGCCAGCGGTCGATGCAGTGCACATGGTACTCGTGCGAGCACGGCAGCTTGCGGAGCTTGTTGCCCTCCGTGTACTCTGTGATGCACACGCTGCAGGTTTTCAGGGCGTCGCTCTCACCAAAATTCCTCATGGCTAGGTTGTCAATTTGTTCTTTGGTGAGTCCTCTTGGTTGGTCATCGTCATCTTCGTTGAGTAGGAAAAACTGTGCAAGGCTAAGGAATGGTAGAGAACCACTTTCTTCAAAAGTGACCGATCCCCTCACATTCCGGCCTTCCCGCCTGGCGCCAGATGTTGAACTCGCTTCGTGCCCACCCTCGTACACCTCCCCTGAGCTCACATCTGCGTTCTCACTGCCCGAGGTGCCCCCGCCTCCGCTCGGCGGCTCAGAGCTCTCGGCGTTCTGATTGGGAGCCGGCCCACTGGGATCTGCGTCGCTGTCGCTGTACATGAAATAGCTGAGCTCCCCGAAGCCTGTCATGATCTGCCTCAGCATGGTCTGGATGGCGACCGAGGTGGTCTCGCTCAGGCCTGTGTTTAAGATCCTGCGGATGGGGATCCTGATGGTGCTGACGTAAGTTCTCACCCCGGCCCGCTCCGAGCGGGAGAAGGTGCGCCGGAAGCCTCCGCGCTCGCTCTCGTAGGTGACCGTGTTGTTGGGGGTCTGGGAGCGGGACCGGGTCCTGTTGGCGATGCTGTCCCGCTGCCGGTACTCGCCCGGGCGGACTCTTCTCACCTGCAGGTCAAGCACTATGGTGGGAGGCCTCTGCCCCGGCGCCGTGGACTCGCTGGCGCCGGTGGTCTCTGAGGAACCTGCTGCTTGAGGAGCAGGCCTCGTTTCAGGGGGGGAGAACAGAACGGCATTTTCACTTGGCACCTCAGTCCCCACTGTGTGCTGCCTTAACGTCACGTGCTGCCTGGTTCTAGAGC
Source organism: Donacobius atricapilla (assembly GCA_013397315.1). Classification (NCBI taxonomy): domain Eukaryota; kingdom Metazoa; phylum Chordata; class Aves; order Passeriformes; family Mimidae; genus Donacobius; species Donacobius atricapilla. The sequence continues at coordinate 164,913 of WBMY01003003.1, read as the reverse complement.
TGCCCTCGGCCTCGCCCGCTGAGGACTGGTCAAGAGTTTGAGATGATGTGCTGTGATGAGGCCTGCGAGGGGCCTCACTCACTGCATTAATAGGTGACCTACTTCTATCAGTCCTAGCCCGCGTCCGCCGCTGCTCTGGACTCCTACTCCTGGCTCTCCTCTGCCCTCTGGGAGGGGAAGCCTCCTCAGCTGTCAGCTCCTCCGCACTGCTCCTTTCTGATCCGGGCTGCCTTATAGACGGTGATTCAGACCTTGGAATTTCAGAGTCACTTTGGCTGTTTTCCAAATCCTCCCCATTGGAAGGCTCTACAGATGGCTCATTCTCAGTTTCTGGATTTGTGTTCCCATTATTACGGTTGACATTTATTTCCAAACTGAATCTGAAGTCTCCACTATTTGGGTTAGTCCGGCTCACTGCTCTCCAGGACTGGTTTCCTCGCTGCCCACTTCGAGTTGTATTTCCAGTCTGTCGGACTGAATTAAGCCAGTCTATTATAGAATCTCCATTTGAAACATCTTCTGCGGACTCTGCACCTGTGAAAAAGACAGGGAACTACCAAAATTAGAGTACTGAGCTAATTTTGGAGCCATTTTTTCCAAGAACATAATTGCTTAGCTTAACGAGTGGCAGTTTAGAAGTGCTGAATCCTACCAAGTGCTACTGTGGTTTCACAGGCAGTGTGACAATTCTGTAACTATCAGAGCTCTTCTAAGGGAGCAGGAGTGGATACTGCTCTAATGTGGACAGATAGGCTGCAGCCATCACAGAGCAAACAAGTAATCAAAAGAACACGTATTTTCTATCATAAGTAAACGGAAAGTCACATGTCAGGTGTCATACAACATCAATATTCTGTGTTTTCCTTTCCAAACAATTAAGTGATCTATCGACCGTGAAACAGAGAATTAAGTTTGTCCTGAGCCTTAACCTGCAGAGCTTTATAGCAGATCTGTCTCACTGAAGAATGAACCCCAGTGGTCAGCACTGAGCATCCCCCACCAATCTCTACGGAAGGGTGACAACAAAAGCAATGCAGCATCTTTGGAAGGGAAGAACGATGAATTAAAAAGAGGGATCACCAAAAAGCATCCCAGAAGGGAGCAGACAGAAAGGCAACCTTAAAAAAATGAAATTAAAAAAGAAATAAACCTAATCAAAACTTTATTTTGACAGAAATAAGAGATGTGTTATGAATGAAATCTGTCCCAAACTGACCTCTGCAGCAGATATCAGACATTAGATTCACTGAGTTTTGAAACAAAGCTCATCTTGCACCTGCCTAGGCTTAACTTGTTCCACTCCTGCACTCAAGTTAAGGTCCGTACGGGGTGCTAAAGTTAAGAGTTTTCACAAATACTGTATATACCTCTATTCTCATCACTGTTTTGCTGTGGCGGACCTTCTTTAACTTGGTGTAGCCTTCTCAGCAACTCTTCTTCAGTAATTTCACCTTAGAAAATAAGCAAAATTTTCCAAAAATATTTCCAAATCATATATGTATGCCAAGCATTAACAAAAGCTTCTAAAGAAGGTACAAGCCACTGCTTGCGTTCTGTCTAATTAAATCCTGCCATAATGGCACTGCCAAGCACGTTGATAAGGGGAAGTTCAGACACTTTAGCACTGTTGTCCCAAGTAAGTTTTCCTGAAGCTGAAATATCCAACAGTTCCATCCTATTCAAGAGAAATGTGCTCTCTGGTTCTGTAACCACTACAACTGAGCAGCAGTTTTTGTCATCCTACACCCATTAGGGTGTCCAGAGCGAAATATTTGAGGTTAACACTTCCATAAGCAGGAAAAGGTTTAAATTACTCGAGTCATGGTTTGAATTAGGTATCAACCCATCAGGAGGAAATTTAACAAGTTGATTGGGAGCTGACATCAAAATGCCCATGCAGAATCTCATACAAGATTACTTACCCTGGTTACAAGCTCCTAACCTCACCAGCACAAAATCTGCACACAGATGCTTAAAGGAGATTTTTTTTGTCCATCTAAGGGTTCATAACTGGAACTGGGTCAAACTGTTGTGCAAACACCAGACTTTTGTATCTGATGAATCCACACCATCCTACGTCTCCACAAGTCAAGGGACCACTTGAATTTAGATGTGCACAAATTAGCAAGAAGCTACTTCCTACCACGGAACACGGCTGCAGCACACAGACGGGTGAAAGGGCTTCAGGAGAACAGAAAATGACACAAATTGCCTACAAGCAACTCTAGCAGGATGGACACAGGCAAGCATTACCTACCTGGTGTTCCTAGCAAATTGTTATCTCGCATAAGCCTGTAGTCCTCTTCACTCAGGTTGTTCACAAACTGATAGAAAGCTTCTTCTCGATCTAACCGATCCAGCTGGCTCTGACGTTGGGCTTCGGATTGATCAATACTTCCTTTATCACCAGAATCCGAGCTTTCCATCTTGATGAGTACAAGAGTACCTAAAAAAGGAGAGAACAAAGCCTTCATCGAGAGCAGTGAAATACAGCATGGAATTTAGGCACGTTGGAAATGGAGAGTGAAGTACAGGTTAAAGCAGTTTGCTAATGAAGCTTCAATTAGGATCGGGCTCATCACCACAGGGATCAAAAACAAAGCACGAACCTCCTCAAGAAGTACAAACAAACCTGATGCCCATCCTTACCAAATACTCAACAAAGCAGCAAGCTGAACACAGAATATCATCTGCCATAAGCCTCAGCCCATCTCTGCATTCACACAGGAGGTGACCATGATTATCTGCTTTTTGCATAAAATATTCCTAATATCACAACAGCCTCTCCAAGCAGCCTACAGCAGTAGTAGAAGGCAGAAGCCATCCCTGATCATGCTCTCTGAGCACAGGATTATATGTTCCTTGCTTTTTCCTGCCTGCTACAGAAACACCCTCTTCACCCTACAAATGAATTTCAACAGAATGAAGTGGTTATGAAGAACTCAAATAAAGAAGGTGCTGTGGAACCCCGTGCACAAAAAAAGGAAAGGTTTTCATTCCCTCAAAAAACAAAAAGAGTTTGTAAAATCAGCTTTACATTTTTACATCAAGACAGGAATTTGCTTTCAAGTTTCAGCTTTTACTGCTCTACTGATGTTGATGAGCAAATTTCCAAGACAAAACTCCAGCATATTCCAGGTACACCACTGCTTTTAAGAGCTGTCTTCTAGGCTGCATATTTTTAAATATAACCTTCTTATATTGTTTCTCATTCCGATGAAATACTTGACAATGCCTCTCTTTCAAGGAAAATAATCGATGAATGCTGTGTCTGTATCTGATAAATATTATAAGGAACACATGCAAACGCAGGAGACATTCTGGCACTGGCTGTGCCATTCAAATACATCAAATGAAGATAAAATAACCAGTTTCCTTGATCACTCTGCCTCACTATTCACAGCACCAAGAATTTTCCTGTACAACTGGTAGAATCTAGTTACTCAGAGAGGTGATTAAGAAGCTAATCCTCTGCATGCTAAAAAGCTCTGCAATAACATTCCCCATCAGAAAAGATTCCTTTCACTTAAACCATACTCCATGTGACATGGAAATACTGGAAGAATAAAGCTTTTCTCCTTCTCACTGGAAAATTTCCAACGCTTAGACATCTGTCTAGTGCAAAAAGCATCTTTTTTTGGTTTGTCAGCACAGCTGTCAAGTCAAGACTGCCCACAGTTTACATTAGTGCTTCTCCAGAAGAGCAGCACTGCATGATCTCCACGGGCACTTTATTTCAGCTGCTATGATGAAAATTAAAGGGCACCGACAACCTCGGTCTGTAGCACCAGAAAAATTCCATAGGATAGGACATCCTATAATTGCAGACTTGCAAATTATGAAACTGCTGTTCTGACCCTCTTTGTCTTCAGTTCTGATGCAGCAGAACTGGATTTTAAGCTCATGATGTTAACTTATTGCCACTCGGGGCTACTGGTGCTGTTTGGTTCCTTGAAGTTCTGCCATTTCACCAATTACACCCTTTTTTCAGGCATCAGGAAGCAGCAGCAATGACCAGGGTCTCTCCGGAGTGAGATGGGAGCCTGCCAGCTCTCCCTGCCTTTCTAAATCCCCGGTGCAATCCAAGGACTGCAGACTGGCACGTGACTGTGCTCTGTGACGTGCAAACACCGAGAAATGACCCCATTCACAGGACAGTTGAGCAACACTTTCTGCAGGTGTGTTCAGCTCTGACCCCGCTCACTTAGGAAATCCCGGTGCCCTTCTCATGCCAGGCACATATTTCTAATGAGAACACAGCTTCAATCCACTTTTTACAAGCTTTCTGTAGCAGAATTATTACCCCAAGTAGCATTATTTGAAGACATGCTGGAGAAGATAATTTTAAAAGCTGCTCTCACTGGTTCTGGTAATATCTGAATAAAAGTCTCTAGTAGAACAAGAGACTTGCATCTGAACTAAAACCTTGAAAGATGCATCAGTTCCTAGGGAATACATATCAAACTCTAACCAGCATTCCCTTCTTCGTGGTAACATTGACACAAAGTCAACAAGAATAAGAAAATAAAGACAAGTAATAAGATGCTAAGGGACAGGAGCAGCGCTAAGTTTTGTAAAATATTTTACCCTAAATGACTGCCATGGGATTTCCTGACTTGGGAACACGTAGAATGTCTTCAAAAAGATGGCAATATTAACACCTTTGTAAGCACTAGACTAATTCTTCAACAGCTTTTAAAAATAAAGATGCACGATGCACACAAAACATAACATTTGTTTACTACTTATTTACTACTTTCCTTTTAACTGAAAATTCCAGTGCTTGCAGGCACCTTGGCTATCTAATGCCTATGTGATTCAAAGATATATGCCTATTCCATTTCAGAAAATGAAGGGGCAACATTCTTGTTCAGGGAAAAAGAGAGAGTCAAAACAAGTTAAACGGGGAAAATTTTAAAAATCTCTCCTTTACCAACAGGCTGATGTACAGTTCAATAGTGATTCTTCAGGAAATGCTTGGAGTAAGTCAGTACTACTTATTTCCAGGTTTGCTCCTCTTTTCTTCTCCATCACCTCTTATCTTCCCTCTTAAACCATAAAATCAGCTAATGATCAAGGCTGAACAGAGTTTACTGCTAAGAAAAAAGCCTCCGAGCTGAGATCTTGAATGAAGAATTTAATTTACATGAGCATTATTTCTGCTAGTAACAAATTGCTCTATTTTCCTATTGCAAGGTACTAACAGGTTACATCAGTCCCCTGCATCCTGATTTCAGAACCCCAGAAATGCTGTGAATCTCTACGGGATGTTTACACTGGTGGAAATACAGATGGCACAGAAACACAGCAACAACACATTCTCCCCACCTGACTGCTGACAGCAAATGGGATGTTAACTCCTCAGACCAGAGCTCTGACATTAAAACCAGAGAATGAAAACCAGGGTTTCTACCCCAAGGCTTCTGCTACTTTCTATCTCCTCCCTGTGCATGTTGTCCAACCTAAGCCTCACTCCCAGCCCGCTGCAGAGCTCTCCACGGCCAGACTGAACTTACTGGAATGTTTAGGCTGCTGCTCCTGCCTCAGCACAGCTCCACAGAGCCCATCTGGCTGGACAGCAGGATTCCCATGGTGGGAGTTACCATGGCCCTGCACAGAGAGGCAGAAATAACTTGAAAATCTCCCCCTCAGGATGCTGCTCTCAGCTCACACCCTGCAGACAATTAAGACCGGCTGAAGAAAGCCAGTAATAGAGGGAAGCCTGATGAGGGAAAACCAACAGGTGTACTATTAGCTTACAACAAAATCGCCAACATTTGGTTATGTAATAAGCAGGTACGGTTCAACTCTGCTTTTCTTTCTGCTAGTGTAAGGCTTTGTTCTTATCCAAGCTAAAAGGTTCAGAATTTCCTCCTTCAGTGTCCTTCCTTGTCAGCACTGAGTTGACATAGGGTGGGGAAGGTCACAATGACAAGCAGGAAGTTCAGATCTGCTGGTTATTGCAAACTTCAGCTGAGATACCCAGATCAGAAAATCTCTTCATGGGGAAGTGAGGGGGGGACCACCTAAAGATTGCACAAAACAGGAGATTTTCTCCTTAAAAAAAAAACCAACCTACTAAAATTCTTCAGCAGCTGAATATCCTGACAGAGTAACCACAGTGAATTCTTAATTGGTGTTCCCATCCTGCCACAAATCAGGAAAGTATCTTCCCTGCAGTTACGCTTCAACAACCTCAGAGATTTCTGAGCACAAATGACTGCCTGTCTCCCCACTGCTGCTCCAGACTGCAGTAAGCCCACAAAAGCTATTGTTTGTTACATTCTTTTATTCAAGAGGAAGTAATACTATGTTATTTTGGACAGGGACAATTTAAGAGTACTGGATATTCCCTCAATAATGCAAAGTTATCATTCTTACAGCATAAGAAATACTTTGTTTTCTTTCATGCCAGGTTGTGTGTAAATTAAATCCAGACAGGAATGTGCTGCTGCCTCAAATCTACTGGGACAGCAGGCAGGGACAATGTGTGTGTCACCCATTTACCTTCAACAGTAACACAGCCCATCTCCATATTGCAGAGCACTTGTGGAGTACAGGGTTCTCTCCAGAAAAAGTACTAATGGACCATAATGCACGGTAATAAATCTCTGGTTCTTCCTCCTTCAGTAATGTGCAGTATCTCCTGACATTAGTTACCTGTATTGAACACCAAGACTCTACCATAGCTTGAATTCCTGGGGTTTTTTTATATTTAAAAGAAATCCCATAAAACATCAGAACTCTCATTAAACCAACTAGGCAGAACTTAGAAAACCTGACAAACCCTGAAATCACTCATTGGCAGGGCTAAATTAAAAAGTGATACCTTAAAATTAAAATCTTCATTAGATTTATGGGGCAAACCTCAAATTTTAACAGGACAAGGCATGGAATTTAATTAAACTGAAAAAACAACTCAGCTGCTCATGAGTCAGGTGAGCAGCAGAACTCCCCCATGTCAGTGTTACCAGTATTTCAACCTCACCTGAGAATCTCTGGTGCCCTGTATGGCAGGAATGTTTCCTGAGTTACCTCACGTCCCAGCAACACAGTTAATACCTCTGGATAAACAAAAATGAGCATGGCAGTGTGGGTGTTCCAGAGATGTCCTCAGCAGAAGGCCAACTTCTCATTTATGATTCATACCCTCACCTTAATCAGCTACTTCAACCGGTCGGGCACCTTACTTGCAGCCTGCAGACCTGATCAAACCCTTGGACTAAAGGAGCGACTCTGGACAGAAGCCAGAAGCGTCGATTCGTTTGCTTTGGGTCGTCAGAGGCTATTTTCCCTGCCCAGCTTGCAGTGAACATGCCTCAAAGACACTTCAGCTCAAGAGAGGCCCAGCACAGCTGCGTGTCCAAGCACTTTCCACGAACTGTGACTTCAGCAGCTCTGACGTGCCACGGCAGCACGGCGCAGCCAGCCCTCGCTCCAATTGCATGGCTCAAATGACACAGGAACGGCAGCTAGAACAGGCAGTCCTCTTAGCCTGGCTCCTTCAAGCACAAACAGAACCCACTCCACACACAGCACTCATCCACCCCACCCCACCTCATTTTCCTAGAAGAATTCAAAGTTTAAAAACAGTTTCCATGCCAGTCAGGATCCAATTTCTCAATACACAAAACTAGCTGGAAATAAGACGTAACAGAAACTACATTTTCATCTTAAATATTTCATCACTCAAGTCTGCAAGCTCAAAAGCAGAAGCAAAATCTTTCAGTGAATCCCATCATTAAAGGAAAAAGACACTCTAAGACAGTGAAATGAAAGTCATCTTATTTGCATGATACACGGAGCTTCATTATGTCAAAGTTTGTTTGGCTTTCTCTTTTTGTGCAGGTGCACAAGTTCCCTTTTGTGATCACACTGAAGGCTTTGACACTACAGGTCCAATACACTCATCTCCATCTTAGAAAAAAGAACAAACTTTTCTAGTTTTCAAAGTGGCAGCATGAATTTGGGGATTTCTTCCCCTGCTATTCTGGCTTTTTATTTCCACTGCAAATAACAGCAGATTCAGGTTCTTATGGGATTTTAATACCTACCACAAGTTTTAAAATCAAGAACTCCGTATGTCCTCTTTAACTCAAAAATTACCATGAAACATGCACCACTCTTGGAAAGCTGGAAGAAAGTTTTGTGTTCTATGGAAGTGCTCTATGAAAAGTGCTGTAAAATTTAAACGCCACTTGAACAAGGAATGTTAAACATCGATTCAGCTTTTTCACTACCCCAGTGTGTTTCAAAGCAAAGGCCCTCAAACAAGATGTCATTCTGAACACACATTTCAAACAATAGAAAGCAAATGAATACTTTTGCAGAAGAGTGGCAGAAAGTTCCACAGAATAAAAAAAACCCAACAAACCAGAGAGGAAAAACACTTCAGCTGAACCAACTGTTGAGACAAAGAAGAGAAACACTAACAACTCCTGATAAATCAGACAGAAGTGAGGAAATCAGGGCAGAGCTTAGCAATTCCAGAACACTGACAGCATGTGGAACCAAGATGGAGCTCTGAATGTAAAATGTGGTAACAACTGCCAAAATGCTGGGCTTTGCCTTTTATCATCTGCACTTACTAAAATAACATTTTTCACATACAAGTGGAAAATAAAATTAAGATAACACTGCCTTTGCCATCAAATTCAGATAGCACAGAAGAGAAAGCTTGGTGTGTATGAGGTGCAGCAGGTTTCCAGCACGGCAGGCTCATGGCATGATGCCCCTTTTGCCCAGAAATGAGCTTCCTGCTGGCTCAGCAGCAGAAGGCCCACTCTGAACGCGAAAGAAGCTGCACACAAGTAACCAGTGTTGACCCTGAGAGACAGCACTAGAACAGGACTGATATCCAAGGACACGTAGAGTTTTGATTCCTAAAGAAACAAACTGTGGTTAGTGAAAGCTCTAAGCCAAACAACACTCACTGACTTTCAACTAAAAAAGAAAAACGCATCTTTAAATTGACTGCCGAATCCTGCTGTCTCCACACAACTGCTGTTAATGCAGGCACTGCTAACAGTAAAAGGCAACAAGCACAGAATCACTGCAACCACAATCCACAGAGGAATTCCAATACGTGCCTTCCTGTTCTTGTTGATATCCAGTGCCCAACAAATACAGAAGTGGGAAATAAAATGAAAGCAATTTATTTGAATTTAAATAGGCATCTGTAGCATGAGAGTTCCATTTCTGATGCCATCCCAAGGCAGAGAAGCTCCAGCATTTTAACAGGTCTACGTGCACAGAGAGACCCAGAGGGCTCTGAGCACAAGATGATTTTAAATTACTGAACTAAGATAAAATGTGTGCTGGCTTTTCCTGTGTTCCATAATCAGCAGGTGGTTTTTTGAGAATCCAACCCTGCAGATCTCCCCGAGTCAAAACTGAGCCTCAGCACTGCACAGCAGCCAAAAGCTCCTGCAAGTACCTCATTAATACAAACCTGAGCAGTCTGAAGGAGACACAGGCTGGTGTTTATGATCCTACCTGCAGCCAGAACCTGTGCAAAGGCAAACCAGTCCCTGGGATGCTCCTGGCTATCCCTACTCAGCACACAAAGCTCCTGACTAAGTTATGACACTGCTAAGCTCTTCAGAAGTTTTGGGTTTGAGAAGCACAAGACTCTCATAAAAGTATCTTGAAGAAGGAAATGTTCACATTTGGTTTTATCCAAAAACTGAGATTAAACCACAAAACCTTGGATAAACACACAATCATGTCTGGATTCAAGTGTTTCAACACAGGGAAACTGAAGCTCTCTACAAAAAAAAAGAATTTAGGATGCTCCAGTAATGTGTTAAGCTACATTAGGCTGGACTTAAATGTAATCTTTAGACTCAAGTAAATGGAGTCATAACATTATGTTATATTATGCTATGATTGTTTAAAAAAAAGTACAACACTTCCACTGCAACTGGAATCATTCTACAAGAATCAAGGGATTTATTTTGATACCTTCCCACAGGGAAGAGGAATAAAGGAAGAAGCAAGGCAGGCATATTGATATAGAGGTGTTTTGAAAACATTTCCACCTCAGGATCACACTACCCATTCCTCTAAAAAAACCCAAATACACACACTGGAGAGAAGACAGCTGCAACACTCTTGTCCAGGAATTCAGTAATATGGAAAATAAATATGATACAGATGGCAACCACCACAGGCTTGAAAAATACTGGTGTGTGGTTATTTCAGAGACAAAAATTTACCCAGTCAGAGTTGCTGATGAAGGGAACACTGCAGTTGTTGTGCCTTAGTGGTCTAACATAACAAGAAATCCCTAATTTTATAATGTGTGGTGTGTTTTCCCTTCCCAGGACATAATTCCAAGCCATCATTATTTTAATTCCAACATGGTAAACCTGTAGAGGGAACAGAGTCACTGTAAGTGCTAGATGACCACTACAACAAAAGTAAATATCTGACCCTCAATTAAGATAATTAACTGCCCAAGAAGTAGCCAACTGTTTATTTGTTCTAGAAAGACTTGACAAGTCGCTGCAATTAAAATTCAGGGAAAAATTAGTGTCAGAAGTTCTTTTGAACATTTGACAACTATTTTCAAGTTGAAATTACCCAACACTGCCAGTATGGAAAGGAAAATGAATGTGATGTGTGATTATACTATTGGGTATTACCAAGTTTGTATTCTTCTTTAGGAGCTTCCCTGTACCAAGGCTCCACCTTCCTGAGAAACAGCAAAATACTACTACTATTATTATTTTTAAAATTCAGGGGTTTTTGTTCTGAAACCTCTTCTCAGGATTCTACTGAACACTAAAATAAAGACACATAACAAATCTTATACAGAAACCTTAATCATGACTATATTATATATATATATACACACACACACTCTCTACTGTACACAACCTGATATTGCTGCTCAATCAAAGCAGATCACTCAAGGCAAACACATACATCCAGCTGGACTTGACAAGGGTTTTGAAACAGAAACCTTAAATGCCAACAAACAGCATTCAAAGGGGCAGGTAAAAAACTCGCACAGGAAGCTACGGTGACAGAGCAACGATGACGCGATTAACTGAGGAGAAACTCAGCACAGGAACAGCAAACACTACAGGTCTGAACAGGTCACAGGCTGATCCAAAGCCTTACACAGCAGGATAGGAAGAGTTGTTCTTGCCTGTCTTCCACAACAAGGCTTCTTGCCTCAACTCACGGGAAGCACGGCCTGAAAATATGGCCCTGAGAAGCTGCGATTCCTTTCGGCACTGAACTGTGGACGAGGCCCAGGCCGGCAGCTATAACCAGCCCCCTTCCTCCACCCCTCCCACAAGCAGCTGGTTCCAATTCCTCCCCCAGCCCAGCCGGACACCCGGAGGGTGCCGGGCCCGCCTGCCCTCCCCGGGGGCAGCGCAAAGCCAGCTCCAGCCCCCAGGTGAGGATCAGGGTGTCTGCGAGAGGCCCCGCCAGGAGAATCCCCGGGGAGACGGAGCGCGGCCCATCCGGGCACACCCGCGCTCGGACCGCCATCGCCGCCCCCCGCTCCCTCACGGCAGCGCGGATGGAGCCGCCCGCGCCCCTCCGAGCCGCCCCGCCATCCCCGAGCGGGGACTGAGGGGCCCCGCGCCCGCCCCGGNGCGGCCCCGGGCCTCAGGGGCCGCCGCCATTTTGGTGCGGGGCAAAGGCTGAGGGTGGGGCAGGGTGCGGTGCGGATGCTATGGCTACTCCTCAGCTCGCAGCCCCCAGGGAATGGGGAGGGTACCGGGGGTCAGCGGTGCCCGCCCGGGGTACTGCGCAGCGGGAGGGTCCGTGTCCCTGCGGTGCGGTCCCCTGAGTGTGGGGCCGTCTCGTGTCACCTCAGTGTGTGCACGCTGGGCAGAGGTGACTCCGTGCAAGGCCGATGGTGGCCAACAGTGCCAAAAAGACAAAATAATATTGGCAGTACTGGCGTCTGTCGGTGGGGATATTCACCGTTCTCTCTTCTAACCATAAACATTCCTCCACCTCTAGCCATGGGTATTCCTTCCCCTCTAAACATCGACATTCCCTCCAAGCTTTGGAATTCCTCCACCTCTAACCATTGACAATCCTCTGCCTCTAAAAATGGATGTTCCTTCCCTTCTAACTGTGGCCGGGTTTCCCCTCTCACATGGTGTGTACCACATAGAGTTGGCATGCCCTATGAAAAGTTACTCCTGTTTTCCCATGTGAGTCTTAATTATTTGAATGCCAGACTTCCCATGTTATAGAGGGTTAAGCACTTCTGCAACTTTCCCCCTCACCGCTGAAATTATCAAGGGCAGCTGAGTTTAGAAAGACCTCATTTTACTGCCTGAAAACTCATATCTTGTGAAGGTCTTGCAAGGAAGTCATCTTCATAATGTCCCATACATAGAGAAAACACATGTTCCTGAGGATTTACACCATCTCAGGAAGCCCACGAGACACCTTTGGTTTTCCTTTTGGTGATTCATTATAAATATAGCACTGTCAAGTTGAGGGGGATGCTGCATTTAAAGGTTGTGGAAACTGCTGAGTTTCTACTCAACAATACATGCCTGACGTCGAATGTAAATGAAGTGTTTTTATATATTCACACTTTAAATTTCCCCTGTCAGACTTGAGAACTCAAAGGCAGCCACAGTGTCCAGGCGAGAGAACAGGGAAGGGGCAGATATAGGGCATATTTCCTATCAGTTTTACTTGCCACAGCTTGTGACCAGGAAAGGAAGATGCCAAAATCCTTAGTAATGGGGAGCAGGAAGGAGTCCCACTTTCATCTGGAGTGGGTGTAGGTTCCCAACTATATTTTTGTTCAAATAACCAGTACATGAAACAATTGAGTTCATTACAGCTGCAGGGCAGGTGATACTTGATACACCACATAGCTGGAGTGATGGAGAGGTGATGCCTAATATCCCATCAAACTTGCTTGCAGAAGGTTCACCTTTTATGTTTTTAGAAGTAAATTGGGGTTGCAAGAGTGAGTTTAGATCAGACCACTCCTTTTCATTATTGCTGAAATTAGTTAGATTTACTGCAGGGTCCAACCGTAAACTAACAGCTCTGCTTTGACTGCTAAATGTGAGTAACATTTAACAATAAAAAAACCACCCAAAACTAAGAAGAGTAAATTTAATATCACAAAGCAATTTTGTGGTTTTAATGCATCATAATATTTGTTATTGGGAAAAGTTGTCTTGCTCCTGACCCACAACAAATGGATGTTTTATGTAGGCAATGCTCCAACCCGTAAAAATTCTGGTGGCTGGAGAAACTATCCCCCAGAGACCCCGTGGCTGAGTGTGTGGGCACACCTTTATATTTGACAGGCACCTTTGAAGCTGGCAAAAAATCCATTCCATTGTCAAGCGTGGATAATTCAGGGAGCAGGTGATGGGCACACAATTGATCCAGTTTATCATGGGAAGCCTTGTGCCCACAATTGATAAGGCAGCCACCAGTGCTGCTGAGCTCTGGCAATTAGCACAGCAGCAGGACATTCCTCAGTGTCACCTCAAAGGAAATCAGAGGTGAGGGGACTGCCACAGGCTGATCATGCATGAAAGTGAATCCTGCCTTTTCTCCCCACTTTTCTGGACACCAGGCAAAGTCAGAGCAGGAAAAAAGTGGCTTTGTTTAGACACCAGTAACCCAAGCAGCAAAATATTAGGGATTATTGAGCAAATGGGAGGTGGAGAATATTTTGTTTGGATGGAGGGAAAAGATGATGATTTATGCTCCTGGAACAGCCTCCTGACATCTGACATGTCATTTTGTTTGTCTCTTTCCCCCTCAACAAAATACATTTACTTGATTAACCTTACCAAAAGTCATTAAAATCATCAAATGGCAAAGCAACAGAGGAATGAAACATTCTTCTTCACGTCTGTGGGTGAGCTCCGGCTCTTGAGGCAGACGTTTGCCAGTTTGCTGGGAGATGAACACCTGTGAGGAGCAGAGATGGCAGCTGGATCCTGCTGATTCACACCTTCCTTAGCGGTAAAAGCTTGGAGCTGAGGGCCAGGGCACACAGCCGAGGAAAAGTCTCTCCCCACAGCTGGTGAAAAGTCTCCCCCTTGGTGTGATTTGGTGGATTTATTTGCAAATGCCCTCACAGAGTCGATCAGGTACAGAATAGGCTCTGATTTTTCAAAACCACTTAATGGATTTCAGCATCCACTTGACATTAATAACAATTAATGACCTGTGCACACACATCTCCTTAACGGCTTTGACAAAATTAGGATTGGTGTAGCAGCATATTTCAAAAAGCTTGTAGGGGGAAATATATTTGCATAGAGAACTTTGCAGTATAGGGAAAAATCAAAAATCTACAGCAAAAGCATGGTGTAATCCCTACTAAAGTGTTTTCAATTTGCTACTATATGTGTAGCAAAAGAGAATTGCAACACTTTTCCATGGTGAGTTTTATGTCATTTCCTTCAATGAGGGTAAATAAATTTGCTTTAAATTCCCCAGGGTTTTAAAAACTGCTTATTAGGTATGCAGTGATAGATGAAAAAAATGTTGTTTTTTTTTTTTCTACAAAGATATTAAAATAACTTATTCACAATATAGCTAAGTAATAATCCAAATGCAGTGAGGTGAGGAAATCTGAATCTCTTAGCAGCTTCTAAACCTGAGAAAAAATTTTAAAAATAAAAGACCCACCAAACTCAGATCCTTGTATACTCAAAGCAGAGGCAGAGCCAGGAGCTGAGTGGGCAGATAAAGTCAGCTGGGCAGTGTAAATGCAGGAATTCTGATTTTTCCCAGCTACATGGGCTTAAAGCTGGGCTGCTGTTTACTTTTTAAATTGACTTTGTCTTTCTGAAGTTTCTGACAGAAAGTCACAGACAAAGTCTGCGATAAATGCACGATGTGTGAACTTCTGCTGAATATGCTTAATCCCAAATTAAACACAAGATTTCTCTGGTGTTTACTGTCAGTACCTAGTTAGGTGCTATAAATCCAGTTGCACCTAAAAAATTCACATTACAGAAGATGAAGTAGTTAAAGCAGAGTGTGGCAATTTATCCAACCCCAACATGGAGGTGCTTGTTCATGTCACCAGAGCGCTTTGTCACTGCACCTGAGCCCTGTTCAGGCCAGAACTAACCAAAGCCAAGTGGGGAAAAGTGAGGTTTTATTTTTCCTCCTGGTTGACAAAATTGTCCCAGGCTGTCCAAGAATATCCATGTGCACTTGAATTATGATTTGGTCCTTTCACCTCTGCTGGTATTAATTCAAGAAAACTTGTCTCCTGGTGAAGGAACTTCATCTCTGTTTGGAAAAAGCCAACTCCGCCAGGTTTTAAGCACAGAAGTTGGTGGATTTTATTAAAACCCTGAGGCAAGAAAGCTCATCTAAAATAGTCAAATGGAAATTCAAAGCTCCATAGGTAGGACAGAATAAAATCCTTGACTTGAAAAGTTACCTCATCTTGACAAATTCCTTACCATGCTTACCAGATAAACTTTTTTTGGCTAGCATTAACTTTATTTAATTTTAAAGTAATTTGCTTCTAGGATTATAACATTAGTCAAAAAACGTCTTTTAGTGGTGTGAGAAAACCACTGTGTGAGTCTTTTCTCATGGCAAAACCTAAAAAATTAAATTTATATCCAGTCTTAATCTCAGCCATCCTCCCAAAAGGAGCCATGACCAAACGATCTGCTCTGCATTCACACTGGGGCAGCTGAGTAAAGTGTGTCCTGGCACAGCCTGATCAGTTCTTTCCTCTGTCACCTAAATCAAGCAGAAAAGCCAATCAAGGCCACTGGAATGTGGAAATTCTCTTTCAGTGCAGGCCCTCAGCGTCCAGAGGAGCCCGGCTGTCCGTGCTGGGGCAGACACTCACTCAGGATCGGGTACATGAGCAGCACTTTCCTCCTGTAGATGTCTGGGGGGAACTTGGCGTAGTACACCTTGGCTCGCTGCGTCTCCTCGTCGCTCTGGATCAGGATTTTCCCGATGCGGATGGATCTGCAGCAGTCCCGCAGGCCCTGCTCCATCGCCTCCCCTGCAGGGAGCAGCACAAACACCGCAGCGGTGTGACACCGAGAAAGGGCTGGGGGCAAGGGGCTGCAGGGAAAGGGACGGACCCAAAGGGATGGTCCCCAATGGACAGTCCCAAAGGGACAGTCCCCAATGGATAGTCACAAAGGGACAGCCCCAAAAGGACAGTCCCCAATGGACAGCCCCAAATGGACGGTCCCAAGTGGACAGTCCCCAGTGGACAGTCCCCAAAGGGACAGCCCCCAAAGGGACAGTCCCCAAAAGGACAGTCCCCAAAAGGACAGCCCCAAAGGGACAGTCCCCAAAGGGACAGCCCCAAAAGGACAGTCCCAAGTGGACAGTCCCAAAGCAATAGTCACAAAGGGACAGTCCTCCATGGACAGTCCCAAAGGGGGACAGTCCCAAGTGGACAGTCCCCAGTGGACAGTCCCCAAAGGACAGTCCCCAAAGGGACAGCCCGAAAAGGACAGTCCCAAGTGGACAGTCCCCAGTGGACAGTCCCCAAAGGACAGTCCCCAAAGGGACAGCCCGAAAAGGACAGTCCCAAGTGGACAGTCCCCAGTGGACAGTCCCCAAAGGACAGTCCCCAAAGGGACAGCCCGAAAAGGACAGTCCCAAGTGGACAGTCCCCAGTGGACAGTCCCCAAAGGACAGTCCCCAAAGGGACAGCCCGAAAAGGACAGTCCCAAGTGGACAGTCCCCAGTGGACAGTCCCCAAAGGACAGTCCCCAAAGGGACAGCCCGAAAAGGACAGTCCCAAGTGGACAGTCCCAAAGCAATAGTCACAAAGGGACAGTCCTCCATGGACAGTCCCAAAGGGGGACAGTCCCAAGTGGACAGTCCCCAATGGACAGTCCCCAAAAGGACAGTCCCTAAATGGACAGTCCCCAAATGGACAGTCCCCAATGGACAGTCCCCAAATGGACAGCCCCAAAAGGACAGTCCCAAGTGGACAGTCCCAAAGCAATAGTNCCCAAAAGGACAGTCCCCAAAGGACAGTCCCCAAAGGGACAGTCCCAAGTGGACAGTCCCAAAGGACAGTCCCCAGTCCCCAAATGGACAGTCCCCAAAGGGACAGTCCCCAAAAGGACAGTCCCCAAAGGACAGTCCCCAGAGGGACAGTCCCGAAAAGGACAGTCCTCAGAAGGACAGTCCCACCCCCGTGCTGGTGAACTGTTCTAAGCATTAAAACACTTGAAGCTCTTCCCCTTTTTCGTGTTTCCAGCAAACCGAGTCTCCTCGGTGTTGCCGCGCCGCTGGGTTTGGTGTTCCCCCGGCTGTGCTGAGCTCTCCCAGGAGAGAGCTGGCAAGGTCAGAAGGGGCGGGCGGGTGTGGGGACACGGCGGTGGCAGAGGGGCAGAGGGCAGGGCCCTGCACTGGGCAGCACAGCTCCAAGGTTTGCCCAGCACTGGGCAGGAACAGGGACTCTGCCCCCACGGAGCGTGGCTGGGGTGGGGCCCTGGCTCTGGGCAGCAGTGGGGAACAGGGGAGGGCACCTGGCCCCTCCCAGGGAGCAGCTGCCAGGGAAGAGGCCACGGGAGATCTGTTCCAGCCATTTGTCTCCTTAAAGGTTAATGGGAGACTTTCCTGGACATTCTGCTAGCAAGGATACCTAAGAAAGAATATCAACCTAAAATAAATAATAAGGCAGTAAATAATTTCAAGGAGATACTGTAACATTGTGAAAAGTAGGCTTTATCCTGTTCACCAGATATTTTCCTTAATATCATAATTTACAGCAGTAGAGCTGTTAGAAGGAACCTTCAGTCAGTAGGAGACCAGATCTTGTCTTTCATTGTACTTTGATTGAGAAAGAGGAACAGAGTGTCAATATGACAGATATTAATTGGACTGAACACTAACTGATAGGTCTTCAAGTGTAATTGTAAGCAGAACACTGAACGTGGCAGAGCTCCCTTCCTGCCGGATCTTGACCCCACACCACTTAATGTGTGATCACTGACCTGCAAAAAAAATACCAAATCATTACTGGTGATCTGCAGCTGCACAGAAGCTGGGGCAGGTCGCCAATACCAAACCTAATCTGGATCACTTAATGAGCTGAGTTTAAATAAACAACATGTTTTTCGTGCCACCAAATGTAAAGTCGTTAACCTAAGAATAGAGCAGCAGCTGGACTAAGGGGTGGGTGACAAAGTCATGGAAAGCAGTGACTCAGAGGAGGAATAATCAGCTGAAGATGAGCTCCTAATGAGATGCTCTGCCAAGGGGAGCTAATGCTTCCAAGGAACCACAAAGCGAGGCACCAATAAAGACAAGTGAGGTTTTATTACCTCTGTGCTGGCTCCAGGAAGTCTTCCTTGAGGGCTGGAAAACACACCTTGGTGAGAAAGCACCCAAGGAACACAGTTTACTAAGAAATAAAAGGTGAAGGGACATTTTAAATGCGGTCTCTGGGAAGGCACATGACAGATTTAACCCTAAAAGGGTGTGAGGCCCTGGCATAGCTGGAAAGGCTGTGGCTGCTCCATCACTGGAATTGTTCAGGGCCAGGTTGGATGGGGCTTGAAGCAACTTGGAATGATGGAAGGTGTCCCTGCCCTGGCAGGGGGTGGACTGGGATGATCTTTAAGGTCCCTTCCAACCCCAACCATTCTGTGATTCCATGATTTATCTGGCAGAGGGGTGTTTGGTAGCTGGACATCAATACAGGTCGCTGTGTATTTTTAGGACTGGGGAAAGCTGTCCACTGGAACAAGCCACACACAGTTGGCCAACTTGTGGCAGAGTGCCTGTCACCGAAGAATCACTGGAAATACTTAACGAGATCATTTTTTTCCAAAGGAAACACTCTGGTTTGAACAAGCATCAATTCAGAGGAATCGGGTGGCCTTCATTAGGCAGGAATTGGGAGCAGGTTATGAGAACAGCTCCTGCTGGATTTGTTCTGGATAAATACAGAAACCCTGTGGCTGCAGGTGGGAGCAAAGGGAGGGATGAACCGGGCAGCACAACCTGCACCCTGCCTTGGCTAGGATGCTTGTGTGCTCCCAGAGAGGTGAAAAGGCTATTTTTACCTAACATATCCCCCATTCCCATATTCAACCTTTTTTTTTTTTTGCATTATTATCAGTGTGAATCCTGGCTGCCCTCAGCAGCACCAACTGCAGGGCAGTCAGCATTTGCAAACAGCCACCAAAACATGCCTCAGACAATTGATTGCCAAGCCTTTTGCTTTAACTCTGGCCTGCAAGAGCACCACCAGCCACTGGGAAACTTAAACCCATTACAGAGCGGGAATACAATCAAGCAGCATCAGCTTTATTGCAGTCCTTGGCATTCAGAAATGTCAGGTGCCCACTGGGCCTTGTTTAGGGGAAGCAAAGACTCTGAGAAGGCTTTATTGCTTCATTCATTTGTGTGGAGAAACCAGAATGGAGTTAAAATCCTTAAGTGAAAAATTCAGGAAAGAAAAAGTGAGAAACACAGAACGGGGCTGGAGGAAGAGAGAGATTTCCAAGATTTTTTCTTATTCACCGTTGATGTTCACTTTCTTAAATCCATCAGACAGAATTCTGATGGTCACTTACCAATCCTTATCTTGGGTTGCGATTTCTGACATCTCCTGTGCAGTGTGAGCATGTGTTGGTGACGGGGTACTGGTGCCTGGTTAATCCAAGGGACAGCAGCGGGGAGGGACCCGGAGTGCCTTCTGCCTGCTCGGTTTGGCAGCTGTTTCAACAGCAAATGCTAATTCCTCTCTCAATGTTTTGCTCTTTCTGGGAATTTAAAAATAACTTGCCTAATGAAGCAGTGCTGAGCAGCTCATATGTCCAGACAGAGAGGAGTGATATGCTTCAGTTCAGAAAGCAAAGTCGTCTGTGGTGGCAGTGCCTTTGAACAAGTCCCCCAAGGCCCTTTTTCAAATAATTCCAGGACTGGCTGAAATTAATGGTGGAAGAAATTCAGAGAAAGGGGGGAGAATCACGTCAAAGAGCCTGGGACTTGGGAAGACATTTCTGGGTGAGCTGTAATCAGACCCATCCTATGACATCCCTTTAGCAGTGCCATTTAATTACTCCTTTATGGACAGGGTTTGATGTATGTGTGCTGCAGCAGAGACATCCAGAACATGAAAGAAAAACGTGGCACTTACTGAAGGCTTTTCAAAGATCAGTGGAGCTCCTTGTCCGTTGTTAGGGCAATAGGAAACTGAGCAGAATGACAAAACTACCTATCCAAGGGTGGCCACCAAAGCATGAGCAGAGACAATTACAGGCCATGGCAATTTTCAGCTTCTCCCTCAAAAACACATTGTTTTATTACTCATCTTTGATTTTCTATCTCCCGGATCTGGAGATCACCATGCTCATTTAAGTTTACCCTGCAATGAGCTCGTTTGCCTCAACAGGACAGGACGCATGGGAACTATGAAGGGTGAACATCCAGCAGGAGCTGGAGGAATGGTTACAAAAGGAGCTGGGCATCATATGCTGGGAGGCAAAATTGCTGTGGAAAAGCAGGCATGGGGGCCAGGGAGATACCTGGCTTCTTCCTTTGGGCCAAGACTGAGTCAGTCTCTCCCTGCCCACCTGGAGCAGCCTTAGCCTCTTGAGTTGATTTGCATTATGGTTTTCTTGATCTAAAATTATACCATTTGCGGAGTCATAATACTTATCAGAGTATAAATGCTAGTCTTTCTAATATTTCAGTGATAAAATTCTATTTTTCCCCAGCTAGATGAATTTTATTTCTTATTTCATTACATTCTTCAAATCAACTCCTATTTTTCTTTAATTGCTACTGATACCTGTGGCACTGTTGAGTGACAGGGTCTGCTCTCCATCCTTGGAGGCTGCTGGGGGAACTCAGCGATGTCCTCATCTCCACAAGAGGAGATAACTGATCCTAAAAAACCGATGGTTTTATTTGGGGCAGAAAGGATGAGGAAAGTATACATCAGAAGAGTTTTCCACGCAGAAATTCATGGTACAACCCTTTGTTAACCCTACAAAGACCGTGAGATCTGTATCATATACAGCATGTCCGAATGTTCTCATTGAATTGTTCTCAGAGTGCAATTCATCATTCCCCCGAGTCCTGCAACAAATATGCCATGCTGCAAAAAGATGAAATGAAGCCAAACCCCAGGGATCATGTGCTGCTTTGCTCTGTGCTCATGCCAAGGAAATGAAGGACTTCCACCACCAGGATTCAACTGCTAAAACCCAGGAGCTTCTGTCCCTCTGTACAGAATAATGAATTTCAGCATCATCCTTCATCCTTCAACTAAGAACATGGCCTGTGTGATGTTCAGGACAGTTCAGGCAATGGCACATTTCCTTTTTTGTGCTGGAATCATAACCTAATTCATAACTGTAGCCCTAAAATTAAACTGGTGATTGCCCCCAGCTTGGCCACCCAACCACTGTTCTCCTTAGCCAACTCGAGTCTCCACCTCAGCATGTTCCCTGTAGGATTGCAGACTTCACACACTTGGCAATAATTGAGAGATCTGCACCTTTCTGTTCCCAAATCCCAACCCTAATGCCAAACAACCTTGGCCAGAGCTGTGCAGTGACTGTCTCACTCACACCAGGAGCTCTGTGGAGCTCTTGGATTCAGTCAGAAGAGTGACTTTCCAGCTCTTGGTTTCCATCATCTTGGTGTCATAACCCCAGCAGAGGCTGGAAGTATCACAGAGGGGTCCTGCCAGGCACCCACCTTGGAACAGAACCAGGGCAGAGCAGGTGCCTCAAGCCCAGGATCCAGACCATGTCCTCAAGGGACTTGGAGTGATGCTAAATCCCTCTGGGCACAGGGACAGCTCCAGGCACTGCTGGACAGGTTCCCCTCACTGAACACCACACCAGGGACTCATTTCAGCAAGAAGGATCCGAAATAGTCTCCACAGCCAATGCCAGCGTTTTGCAGTGTTATCGAATGGGAGATGAAGGAGGGAGACATTCCTTAAAAATAATCCTCCTGGAGGTAAATAATGTGATTAAGCAGGCTGCCTAGTTCTCTCCCTCAGTTTTAAACTGTCCTGTTTATCCCTGGCCGAGCTCTGCCCCTGTCCCTGTCCTGGCCTGTGTCCCCTCCTCTGCTGCAGCAGGGGCTGGTGTCACACAGCCCTGTTTTAGCAGCTGCCTGCTGTAAAAATGTGCCCTTATCTCTCAGACTGCAGTTTATGCTCAGTCTCTTTACTTCCCTTCATGTAATCATCAGACATTTCTGCGTTTTGTCGTGATAAATACCAGACTGTTGAATCTCTGGGGCTGCCAAGAATTGCATCTCAACATAGCGCAAATAGAGCTGCTATTTTTTTCTTTCATTCCTTCCTTTAGTTTAACATTTATTCTTGCTATTGTTGTCCTTAGAAGCATAAAGAGGGCTGCATCTCACTAGCCAGTTGCTCCAAATACATTAGATTAAAGATTAAATAACAGGATAACCGAAGGCTATGAAGACTATATTAATATATTGAGATAGTCAAGCAAAGATGTGATAATGTGCTGTTCATTATACAGGTGCGCCAGTGCTCACTACAGGATAAAATTAGATTGACTCATCTGCAGGTCATGTACCTTCTACAGCTCAGAACTGGCAGAGCTTTGCTTCTCTGCGCTGAGACAGGAATCTGTCAGTGCCAGCCCTGCCTTGCACACAGGGCTGTCTCTGTTCACACCACACTGCACAGTACAAGCCACAGAGGATCCTGCTCACCACAGCTCAGGACATTTTTCCCATTCCCACTCTTTAAATGCCATAGGTTTCTCTTTCCCCGCTCTCAGAGAAGAGAAGATGCGCGACATGCAAACACGCTGATGCTGGGCGCCTCCCTGAAGGGGTGGTACTGAGAGGCAAACTCAGCTCACACAAACAGTCCCTGCCAGGTGGATCAGGCACTGTGGCTCCGTGTTCCCTGTTTTCCTTCATTTCCACATCCCAGCTTCCAGCCACCCTTCTTGAGGCACGTCTGCCACACACCTGAGCTGTAAAACGCCTCTCGCTCCTGAGAGCGTTAAGTACTTTTCTCTCAGCGAGTGGATTTGCTGTCTGGAACTGCCTTTATTGCCACTCACCCCTATTGTTATTTCCATTAAAAGGTTGGAAGCCTAATACTGCATAATCATGTAGTCTGAGATCTCAAAATTAAATACGGGGGTAAAGAAAAAAGAGGTGTAGGTATAGACAAGGAGTAGAAGCGTCTCTTATGCTTCTTGTGGAAAACAAAGAGATGCAAGATGTAAAATTCCACAGAAACTCACTTGTGTTTGTTGAAGGGATCAATAAGCACCTGCATTTTGGCTGCCTGGGTTATCTCCCTGGGCGACTCATCTGCAGGAAATGCTCTCAGATGGGTGCCCTGTAGGTGCAGCAGCTGGCTGGTCTCTCTGGATAACAATCACTTCCCTTCTGCATTTGAAGATGGCTCAATATATACATTTTAAAAGAAAAATCCAGTCAGGAGTTGTGATACCTTGTGGTATCACACAAAAAGATAAAAACCGTTCCATTTTAGCCCTTTCAAGAAAAAGAACTCCATCCCACTGAAAACCAGCACACTGTCCCAGTCCTGGGATGGGGAAGGCTCTTCAGTGACAGCAAATGCCACTGGAGAAACAGAAACCCAGACACTTGTTTTGCATTCAACTTGTTAGAGCTTGATATTTTTGGAATCCTTTTCTTTTTTTTTTTTTTCTTTTTTTTTTCCCTCAATTAGATGAAATTTGTCACAGAGTTCAAAAGTTGTGGAAATGGTCCAAAAGACAGGCTGGTGATGCAATTGCAGCAATTCTGTTTTCTTGGCAAATCAACTTAAATCCCCTAATGACTGGAGAAATGATGCCACAGCCCATTAGTTGGTGGCCACTTACATTCCAAGGTCGCTGTCACTGATGAGAGGGAGACGATGGCTGAATCCTTCCTTTCTCATAATTAAAGCTCATGAGCTGGAGATTCATTTCTAAGGTGCTCCTTTCTATTGATCTGTAATGCCACTTTAGAGATTCTAACTAATAATATTAGATTTTCATCAACTCAGATTTGGTAGTGGATGCTGCTTTTAGCTGAAAGAATTGAGTTAACTGCCTCTTGCCTTTTTCCTATTTCTATTTTAACTGCATTGTGTGAGAATAATGTAATACCTTCATTCAGACAGAATTAGTCACTGACTTTATGTCGAAATCTTCAGCTTGTAGTAATCTCACCCACATTCAGCCAAGCAGGTAAGCACATACTGAAGTCTACAATTAAAATCCTTAATTAATTCCTTAAATTAAGCACATACTTAAATGCTTTGCTAAAGAGGGATATAATCTTCAACACGCTCAAGATAAAGTGTATGTTTAAGTGCTTTATTGAACCAGTGCTTTTGCTGCAACACAAAGTTCATTTGCCAAGCAAAAGCTACTCCTATAGGTGTAATTCCATAAAAACTGGGGTGTGGGGGAGCCTGTGGGCATTTATCAACATCAGCCACACAGCACCTGTCCTGACAGATCACACCTGGAATGTTGGGAGGTGTAAGAAACCTCTGGGATGGGATGGTGACAGTGGATCAGCTGTGCCGGAGCTGGACTGTGCTGGGCAAAGGACAGGCCCAGCTTGGATGGCTGCTGGGGTCTGCATGGCTGAGATTTTGGGCAGGTTTAGGCTCTGTGTTGACCTCAGGGAAGTTAAATATATTTCTAAGTTTTAAATATATTTAAGAGAAGCACTTACGAATACCCCAGACAAAGAAATTCCCATTTCCCTCCCTGTTGCCTTCCTTGCCTGGAGAGACACAAATACATCCACAATTTCAGCCATTACCTGACACCTTCTAGAGGCCTCCAGCCTGCCAATGCTATAGGTGTTCTAAACTATCCCGTGGAATTTTCTGCAAAATTCTGTTGCTACTTTGGGATGCGGTGAAGGCCACTCACCAACCCCAGAGACACTGGGGCAAGGTTGGTGTCACCCAGGGCAGGTTTGTCCCCAGGGCAGGTTTGTCCCCATCCAAACCCTCCCCAGAGACAGCAGCTCCCACTGGCAGGACAGAGAAGCTGGTGGTATTAAGTTATATCCCAATTAAAATCTGACTCTGCCTTCACTCACAAGGAGAAGCCATGCACAGGCATGGATGATGGTTCATCCAGAAGTTACAAGTGTTTTAATTAGCTGTGCTTTTATATAATATACATACAGTAGATAAATACAACCCCATTTAACAGGGGTTAAATCTGTGCCATTACTCCGGTGGATGAAGGCTCTGTTTGTTAAATTGTGGTTTTGGTACCACACACGCCAAATGTGCACTGGCCAGCGTGGGGTTGTGTCAGCACTTGAGAAACAAGATTGAACAGGGTCCCCAAAATGAGTTTTTGAGCAACATAACCCTGATTATGGAGAAAACGTGCAATAATAGCTCAGAGAAACAGCAGCCCTCCAGATTGTTCCAAACCCATCCAACCTGGCCTTGAACACTTCCAGGCATGGGGCATCCACAGCTTCTCTGGGCAAACCTGTGCCAGGGCCTCACCACCCTCAGTGTAAAAAATTTCTTCCCTACATTTAGTCTGAATCTACCTTCTTTCAGTTAAAACCGTCGTCCCAAATGCTGTGGCAACAGGACCTGCTAAAAAGTCTCTCCCCAAGACTTGCACTATGGAGCTGGAGCTATTTCCAGCCCGTGGGTCACGGGACTGATCCCATGTAGGACAGACCTGATGGTTTTGGTGGCCGTGGGCCAGGCCCAGCCCTCTGCGTGTTTTATTTATTGGAGAGCTTCTAGTGCCAGACTAAGCTCAGCCCTTCTCAAAGCTGAGCTGCTGATGGCTTCCCTGGACCATGGCCCCACTCCAGCCCTGCCCTGCTCTGGGCCCCCTGCATGGGGATTCACACCACCACTGGAAGCACTGAAATCCTTCCTGTACCTCAAATCTTACTTATCTGAAACCCCTCTGTGAACACAGGCAGCTTCTAGAGCTTCAGGCTCAGCTTTTGGGGATTATTTCCCAGCCCCCTGCCAAGGGATCCAGTTGCTGAACAGTGTTCACGTCCTGCTTCCTGCTGGCAGGGCTGGGTATGACCCAGCCTGAATTAATGTCCCCCTCCTTCATTGCTCCTATCAAGTGCTAATGAAAGGAATGGTCGTTTTTAAAACCACAAAGTTTTATTCCTTTTCCACAAGAAATTGAGGACGGTGGCATTTCACTGCATGCACCTGCTCCTTCCCAGGAAAAGGCTGGTCTGGGAGTGTGCGGGGACACTATCGGGACACTGTTGGGACACTACTGGGACACTGTCAGGACACTACTGGGACACTGGCACCCTGATTTTTTCAGCCTCTCTTCTGTTCATAGTTTTCATAGTTTTAGGTTGTTTCTCATGCTCGGGTGATGTATAAACACTTCCAATGTTTTCATAATTTCAAGGTAGTTTTCATTCCTGTTCTTAAAGATATAGACAGCTGATGGACAGTTGTCTTGACCAATGGGCTGGGGAAAGGTGTCAACCTTCTCCCCCAATCCCTGGCCTTTGTAGAAATACTATAAATGGAGTCAGTTCTTTTAAAATAAAGAGTTAGATAGTTAGTTCATACCTTCTCACCAAAGCGTGTCTGTAACGAACAGCATCAGGACACTATGGGAACATTATGGGGACACTATAGGGACACTATGGGGACATTATGGGGACATTATGGGGACACTATAGGGACACTATGGGGACACTACAGGGACACTATGGGGACCCTACAGGGACTCTACCGGGACAGGGACCCCACCCAGGGCCGGCGGGCTGGGGAGAGGCTCTGCTCCCCTGGGGGGAGCCCAGCCCCACCTCTGCACCCGCAGAAGGCACGGTCTGAACTCTGTGCTGACTTGGTGAAGTTTCCATTTCTCAGTTAAAAGCGGCCCCGCTGTACAGCAGAAGCGATCCAAGCCTTTTTTCCCCCTTTCCCCCATCCACAGCCGCACCTCCGTCCCTGATGTGCTTCACACTAAGGAGCATCAGCCCAATCAGGCTGGGGCCAGGAGTGCCCTGGGAGGGGGCAGCCAGACAGAGCCTCATCTATAGCCGTGATTTGGTTAAAGAAACGATTCCTAATATTCAATAAACTGCAGTTTTAATTTCTTCTTCATACATGATCTTAAAATGAGATTTTAAATTTTTTTATTTATTCCATAAACAATATAACAAAACTCAGCAAGTTAACAATATGACGTTTTCACCATACAGAGTCAGTCACAAATATTTAAAACCTTTGCAACAAGAACAACAAAACCCAAAATATTACAAGAATAATTTACAAGAGGATCTATAAAACAGCAAAGCGCTCACAAATTTTCCAGTTTCCTTTACACAATATCACTACACTCTTTCACAACATTTCTTTTTATTACAAAATTCCCAACAAAAGTTTAATTTTTTTCTTTGTATTTTGGTTTTTAAAACCAGAAACTCTTAAGTATACATCCTTTTATTAACACCCGAAGGTGCAAAAAAAGGGAAACCTCACACATACAAACACTTCACAGCACTTTTCTAAGAAAAATATACACTTACAAAATATTTTACAAATTGGCACACTTAAAAATATACAAGATTTTGTAGGCGTCTTAGAGTGATCCTTAAGAATTATACTTCAATTGACTCTACAGAATATTTATAAAGCTTATTCTAAAAGAAAAAAGGCAAATCATTTCCAAACATGTTAAAATTGCAGTGTAAAATGTGGAACAGAAATGGATATGTTACATTCATAAAAAGGGCCATTTCGTAGTTCTTAAATGCTCAAGGGGGGGAATAAAAGTTTTCTTTAGCACCATAAAACAGGAGCAACTTCCTAACGAGGTGCCTCTAGTTCTATGGAAGGGAACTCAAGGAGCAGTACATTCACATCTCTGGAGGCAGCAGTCGAAGTGCCCGGCCGGTGCCGGGGCAGCGGAACAGAGCAGCTCCTTGGATTTCTACCCTGCTTCCCACCGGGAGTAAGAGACAAAAGGAGTTTCACTGGTACCTTGGTTTTTTGTGGGTGTGTGGTTTAGTCTAGGTTTAAGTCTTCCCTTTGTGCTTTAGAAATGGACGTCTGTCTGTCTGTCTAGCTAGCGAAGGGTAGTGAAAAGACCAATTTTATTTCTTGTTTCCTTTTGCACCAAGTGTTTAAAGGCTCAGTAAACGTGTCTGGCAACCCAAGCGTCCTGCGAGATGGAGGGAATCCTCCTGCTTCAGATCCCAATTCCCTTAGATGGCTGTTACTCCACTGTCATTAGTGTCACTTGTTTACCTGAGAAACAGATTTGAAAAGCCTTGCTTCTACCACAGACATTGTACTTGGTTTATTTTATATATACTTTTTCTTTTTTTTCTTTTTTTTTTTGCATTATTTCACACGCTGAAGAGCTAAAGAGGCACATTCTCCAACAGATGTCAGCGGTTTGAACCATGCAACCTCCACTGGACCCCCTGGGAGCTGCACAGGCCAAGTCCAACAGACCAAGTCGAGAAAGTGAAGACTGAGAGCCTGACCCTGCACCATCCCAAGTCCACGCACCTGATCCTCTTCCCACTTCCACTGACATCACTGGCTGGGAAAGCACTTGGGGCTCGGGAGCCCCTGGGAGCGAGCTCCCAACTAAGTGCTTTGCTAGATCAGCAGCTTAGGGAAAGAACATGGTCCGGCAGCTTAAGGATGACAATGTTTACATCTTTATTTTGGTTCCTGGCTTGTCTGGGCCATAATGCCGAAAAAATTAACAGCGATCCTGATTTTTTAAAAGAGCAAACGGTGCAGCAATGGTTTCTCCAAGCAATCACCAGCCAGTCTTGGCTTCTCCTCTCTGAGCTGACCCAGCCTCAGCAGGACAGCACAGCACAGCAAGGACAGCCCTGTGGCTGCCCCTGCCCTCCTCTTCCTCCTTTTCTTCCTCCTCCTCCCCCCAAAATGCCTGGCTACCTCTGGTTCACAAATCATTATTCTTAAGATGTTTTTCAAAAACCTCTGCCCTCCTATGCTCAAAA
>WBMY01003003.1:0-130433 GCA_013397315.1 Donacobius atricapilla | reverse complement strand
TGTTCCAAAAAAAAAAAAAAAAGTCTTTCCTCGTCAAAATCATTAAAAAGAGTGTGTAATCGTGGTTTGTTTTTTTTAAAAGTTTTTTGTTTTTGTTTTCCCCCAATAAATAAGTAATTAAAAACTGAAGAAGCCAAACAGCAGAAAAGAGTAGCCTTGTTAGTTTTTTTAACCCCAGCCAAGCCAGAAAATTGGTCATTCTTTTAGGTAGCTTGCAAGTCAGAAGTATTTTCATGCATTTAAAAATAATAATTAAAAAAACCAACCAAACAAAAAAAGAAACCAACCCCAAAACCAAAACCAACCAAAACTGTAAAAGGGGAATGTCTTTTTTTTTTTTTTTTTTTTCATGCAAACTTTTGCTTTCAGGAAGGAAAAACTGAGGAACAGCGGGCCTAGCAGGTGGGAGGGAGGTTAGGGGCATTCCAGCCAGTTTGGTGCAGCATTACCTCAGTTTCTCAAAAGCAGCTGTCACGGGTGGGTCCTTGTGGGGCTGTTCGCGGTCCGTCCGCTTGATTTTACAGTTCTCATCCCTCAGTGATTTCGAACTGGATTTATGACGGTAGAGTTTTTTATGGGTAGGTCCATTATTGCCTAAAGTGCTCAGGTTACTATAGTTTTTATCAAAAAAGGGAGCGTGAATGTCCGTGGTGAACCCGGTGGAGCAGTTGGGGCGACCGGAGTCGCAGGTCGCGGCTTTGCTGTTTTTGCTCGAGCCCTTGTTGTTTGACTTGTGGTTCTTCGCCGCCCCCGGCGAGCCACCGTTCGCCTTCTTCTTCGACTCCTGGGACGTCCCTGCCAAGATTTTCAGAGTTTTCAATTTCAGGCTGTTGGACTCCGGCGACCGGAATATGTCTGGGACGCTGTTGTGGCCGACGGGCCCCCACAAGGGCTCGATGGAGGCCATCATAAACCTCTGGACGTCGGCCATTCCCGACGCGATGTTGGACAGGATGTTGGAAGGTTCCTCGAACTCCCTCTGGTCGTCGTCCAGGAGGCTGGTGGCGTTGCCCAGGCTGGCTTCGGACCAGCCCGTGCCCCCCTCTTTTCCCAGGGCCCACTCTCTGGAGAGCCCGTTGTGCTTGCCCAGCTTCACCCCTGCTGCGCTGCAGTGCTGAGTGCCCTCGGCCACACCTTTGGTGGCCGTGGCCACCGTGCCCAGCTGAGTGACCGCCCTGCCACCAACAACCGGAGCCTTCTCGCCGTTGACTCCTGCTGCGTTTTTCCCTTTCCTGGTGGATTTGGGTGCCTGCCTGGAGTTTTTCCCTTGTGGCTTATCGGTCCCTTTGTTGGTTTTGGGTGATTTTTTCCGGGTGGCTTTCTGGGAAGAGCTTTGGTTTGTACCCACATTCTTGCTGGATGAACTTTTCCTCTTCGATTTTGACACTTTGCTATTGGTGCTAATTTGACCAGATGGCTCATTAAATGTTGACAAGCATGGACTCTTTTCGAGAAGGCTGACAGAATCTTCATCGTTGAACATATGGAACTGGAACTGGTGATTATTTAAAGCAAACCCATTATCTGCCTGATCCTCGGTCTGCAGGACCCCACAGTTCCACTTGACCTTCTCAGAGCTGTTGAGGGAGGCCTGGGGGCTCTCCTGAAAGCCCTTCAGGGTGCCCAGGGGCTTGGCATCGGAGCCAGCTATCTGCGGGGACAGGTTGGGAGTGTCTGGAGGGGACATCTCCGAAAGCGATGACTGGCGGAACCTATCAGGCGTGAAGTTGGAAATGTCTAAAAGGTCCGTGGACTCCTTCAAAGGGGTGATTTCATCTATGCTCTGCTGGATCACTAGCTTGGGACTGCAGTGGGCCAAGAAATCATCATTAATATCATCCTCGCCGTCCTTTTCACAAGACTTTAAACTTAAAGAACTGTAATTGCTAGAACTAACTGACAATGAACCCACTGAATCAAAACTAATGAGCCTGCCATCATCCGTATTGAGTGTACCTCGTTGGAAATGAAAGCGCCCCTCTCCATTATTGAAATGACATGACTGATAAGAATCATCAGACTGCACTTGTTGGCTATCCGGCATGTAATTTTTTTGGTATAGCAATTTGCCGCTATTCAGATTGACTTGAGTGTATCCAGAGGTGGGGAGGCCATCCGTGCCCGGGGCAAACTCACTCGGCATTCCGGCCGCCTCTGGCACGTCCCTGGGGAAGTCCTGGCACTCGCTGCCCTTGCTGGCCGGCCACATGCCGCCGAAGCCGCCCTGCTCCATCTCCAAGTGGCCGGGCGACTGCTGCAGCTCCGACTCGGAGGGCGGCGAGAGCACGCAGCTCTGCGCCGGCTGCAGCGACGGGAAGGGCTTTTCCGGCGGGACGATGCTGGGGAGCGGCTGCTGCTGCTGCTGCTCGGAGGGGGGCTGGGCGAAGTACGGGATACCGGGGTTGCTCGACAGATCCGAAGCATCTAACAACGTCTGCAGATACCCTCCGGGGATCAGGGGTACATTGGTGGTGATATTAGCAGATGGCAGAGGCTTGTCTGAAGAGGAGGTGGATGGTAGGAAAGGAGAATTTTTAGCAACCTTATCCTCGTGGCACTCTGGGAGATGGGAGCTGTCTGAAGCACAGGGACTGTTTTCGTCCTTCAGACGCCCTGCAGAGTCCTGGTTTTCCAGTGCCGGGGAGTCCTCTGCCGTACTGGTGGCAGCTTTGATCTTCTTGCACTTCAACCTGGCTTCGCTTTTGAATTTGATTCTGCGGAGCACTTTCCGCTCTGTCCCCTTGTGTTCCCGCTCCTGCGGTTTGCATTTCACGGCGATGCCCGCGATGTCGTGGACGTGTAATCCGTTGGCACAGCTGGGGGTGGCGATGGCCAATGCCGGCAGCCCTTTCAGGCCCACGTCCTCCTTACTGCTGCAAGGCTGCTTGTGATCAGAGGAGCAAGAGCCCAGCTTGTTCACTGATTGCTCGATGGCTTTAATTCTTTGAATCCGGTGCCTGTTTGCTAGCTTGCATTTTCGCTTCCGTGGGTGAGGCAGGAACGAAGCATCTGAGCCGTTAAGATAGAAATTCTGCTTGTGGTAGAGAGACGATCTGAGCAAATCCAGCCGGCTCTGCTGCCTCTCCTGCCAGAAGCCCTTCAGTGGGGCCAGCTTCTTGTATTTGCTGAGCAGCTCCTCGTTCAGAGTAACAGTTGTCTCGTTGGCATCCACTTTGCTGAGCTTCACCAGCATATGCTTCTCCCCTTTAAACCTGTTAATGATGATGTACTTGATGATCACGGGGGGCTCCTTGCGAGACACTTTTCGCCGTTTCTTGGGGCACCACTCGTCGTCATCCTCCTCCTTGGGCCCATCCGGGAGCCACTCCTTCTTGTCCAGGATCTTCTCGTTCTCGATGGAGTCCACATCGTACAGGTAGTCGTCGCTGTATCGCACTTTCCTCTTCGCCCGCAGCCCGTAGTTCTGCTGGATGAAGGAGCCGGAGTGGTCCCGGGCCAGGTACCGGCTGCAGTCCTTGATGTCCCGCAGCACGTCGTAGGAGGACTCCGTGCAAGTGCTGTCGTCGCTGAACTCCCCGGAGTCCTCTGTGGAATTCACCGAGTCCAAGAAGTGGCTCCTCTTGGAGCCCACGTACTGCACCATCTCTGTGCTGTTGCAAGATTTGTTTAAGGCAACTTTCTCCTCCTCCTCACCGTCCTCTTCCTCGCCATCCTCCTCCTCCTCCCCCCAGATGATGCCTTCCTCGGATTTGAATTGAGAAGGGTCGGTGGCACCGCTGGGCCCCCTTTTCAGGGTGCTCCTGCTGTCCCTTTTGGTGCAGTTGCTGAACACGCTGGGGAAGAAGTTGAACTGGGCGTCCTCTTGTAGGGTGGTGGTCTTCTCCCGCACGTTGTCTTGGAAAGATTCGTATCTAATCTTCAGGGAGCAGACATCACTTCCCAAGGTGGAATCGTCATCATCGAACATGTAATTGTCCACGTCTTCCTCAGAAAACAGATTTACAGAAAGCTCATTTTTGGAGCAGAGGTCAAGCAGCTCAATTTTACTTTCACTAATGAAAGATTCAAAATAGCCCCATTCCTGGTTGGGATTTGTTAGTAAAGGTTCCTCACCATTGCATTTGTCTAATAGTAATCCCTCGTAATAATTTTTCTGAGTGGGGTCCTCTGAATCACTGTCAGATTTTTCTGCATCTCTTTTGTCCGCTGCCCTCGATTTATGCATAGGGAAGCTTAAAAGCTGGTCTGAAAGCAGTTGATCCCCGTATCTCATGGTTTCTCCTGTGCTCATGCAGTGAATCCCTATATCAGAGACCGAACAGGTGTCATAATCCCTATTTATATCCCCCACTTTCAAGCTTATTCCCGGCTCCGCATCAATGCCGTCCTTGGATTCAATAAAGCAGCCCAGACAGGTCCGGCTGGGCTGCATCAGGCAGTCCCCCGTCAGCGCCGACATCCCCCCGGGCTCCATCATGGTGAAAGGAGCCTTCTCGCAGTCGCCCGGCAGCGACCAGGAGCTCATGCCCTTGGTCACGCAGGACGTGAGGGAGATGGCGTGGGCCGAGGGGTCGTCCGAGGCGTGCTCGGGGACATCGGTGAGGCGCAGCGGCGACGGCGGGCTCAGCAGGCAGGGCTTCTTGGCCGTCGGGGTGCGGTGGGGACCCTCCCTGGGAGCCGCGCTCAGCGCCGGGAACGGCGCCGCTGCCTCGCCGGCGCTGCAGGGCCTCTCATCGCCGTCCAGGGCGTGCGACTCTGCGGGCATGCGGGGAAGGAAGGAAGAGACAGGGGTTACCAGCCGTGCAGGCCTCGGGCTCGCCACCCCGCTCCCCTTCCTTCTCCCAGGGCTCGGTGGTGCCTTTTCCCAAGCGCGCCTTTGGGAAGCCCTTCCCAGCAATCCTCCCCTCCCGGGTGCAGGGAGCGCGCCGATGTGCGTGGAAGGCAGAGGCAAACACGCTGCTCCCCGCAGCCAGCTGGAAGAGGTACAAGAGTACGTTCAAAAACACGCAACCCATCCGCGCTTCCCTCCTCGTATCCAGACGGTTACCTGGAAACTGCCTCTCAAACCTCGCAATGTTATTAAAAAAACAAAACAAGCCTAATAAAAATGTTCTCATTAACATTGAAAAAATTAACAGGAAAATAAGATTCTTAAAGAAATAAAGCACCGCCCCTGCAGGGTCTGAGCTCGCACACACCTGAGCTGCTTTACTGCTCCTGAGTCAGGAAGTGATGGCTGATTTTAAAAACCCAGCAGTCTTTTTGTCACTGTCCATGCCAAGGGAAGGCAGAAGATAACACAGAGTTTAAAGCAATTATTGTTAGAATTATTGTGGAGCTTGCCATTCTTTCCTAATCGCTAAAAATGCCTTTTTAGTCATGTAAGGATTTTTTTAACCTAAAGATTTTTTTAGTTTTACCTCGTTGCGCTTCTTTTATGGCAGAATAAAGTTATGAATGTACTTTTATCTGACTCCTGGCTCAACGGACGGTATGACCCTTGAAATTTAAATACGATGTCTTTTCATCCATGAACACGCTCTGATATCTCTGCATTAAAAAAAAAATATATTCCAGTGAGTGCATTCATCACAGCCAGAGAGCTCTGCTGACTCGGAGCCTGGCGCTTTTGTCACGGCTCGGGCCTTTCCTTTTTGGTGGCTCCACTGAAGGCAGAGGGGCCAGAGCTGCAGCTTTCCAAGGAGGGACAAGTGCTTCAAAACACAACTGGAGCACCAAGATGTGGCATTAAATGGGGCATGCAAAGGGATTGATTTGTCTGCTGCGACCCTCCACAAGTGCTCTTACTCCAAACTGAGAGGAAAGTGAGTCTCGGCATCCTTGGCAGCCCGGGGAGGGGAGGTTTGTGCTGGGTACCACCGGCACAATGGAAAACCCCTCGGGGGGGGGATGGAAAGGAACAGGATGCCATGGAAGGTGTGGGGTGCCTGCCTGTGCCAAGCAGGAGGGCAAAACCCCCCTGATTTCATCCCCAACACTCCCACGAGTTTTGTGCTAGAGGGGCCTGAGAGAAGGAGCCATCAGTGAAGTCTGAACAAAGCACAAACTGCAGCTGGAGCCTCGCAGAGCTCCCAGGATTTAAACCTCTTCCCAAAGACTCCCTAATTCCAAGCAGAAGTGCAATGCAATGCCTGTCATGACATTCAACATGAACGACTTGTAAAAGGCCAGACTGGCTTGGTTGAAAACGGTTAAAAAAAGGAAATAAATGAAAAAGCTGATTTTTGAGTCCCTCCCACCAGTCTTCAGATCAGAAATGCAGAGGTGGTATCTTTTTCCTTAAGCACCAAAACAAATTAACCAGTGCAGTTCCACTTCAGAAGTAAAATAAAATAAAAATCAGCTTGGAGCTGACAGGAAGCATGGAAAATTTCAGGATAAAAGAAGAATGTCTGTGAATGCTGTAAAACTCAAAGAAGGGGGAGGCAGAAAACTGAAATTCAATCTCAAAAGCTGCATTCAATAGGCAAAGCTGCTATTATATAAAATAAACTGTCTCGGAGCGTTTCTTTCGGTTTATACTTGTGTGAGTGAACTTAATTCTTGTGAAATACAAATGCCAAAACCTGATTTTCTGGGGCTCTGTATCGGCCTAAAATCAGGACTGTGTTCAACTGATGCTCCAAGGGAATACAGTTCACACAGAAAATGCTGGAGAAGCAAAACCACTTTTCCAAGATTCCCTCAGCATCCCCCCACCAGCACATGGGCAAGGGGAGGTGGCAGTTCCAGAGCCTCACGCTGGCTCCTGGCCTTGGATTCAGCAGCAACTCCCACACACCAGTGTTCAAACTGAAAGTTTAAACTGACAGAGGGGAGGCTGGGATGGGATGTGGGGAAGGAATTCTTGGCTCTGAGAGGGTGGCAGGCCCTGGCACAGGGTGCCCAGAGAAGCTGTGGCTGCCCCTGGATCCCTGGAGTGTCCAAGGTTGGATGGAGCTCGGAGCAACCTGGGATAGCGGAAAGTGCCCCTGCCCATGGCAGGGGGTGGCACTGGATGGGCGTTAAGGTCTCTTCTAACCTAAAGCAATCTATAGTGTTATGTCTAATTAAAGCACTTTTTACACCCTGTTTAATTGAATTCCATGGACGTGGTATGAGGTCCTAAAAACGCCCTCCTTACTGATCAGGGCAGCACTGGTTTTGTTGTCCACTGGATCAGCCAAAGGGACCCTGGCTAAAGAATCTCTTTGCAGCTCCAGCAGCTGCAGCTTTACCCTGTGTAGTCAGGAAGGAGAGGGGCTGACAGGGACAGATACCTCCCAAATTACATCCCGGGTGAGCATGTGCCTCACCTGCCACCAGCACGAGCTGTGGGGTCCTCATGGGCACCCACGTGGCTGGAGTTGCTCCAAGGTTTTGGTAAAGAACAAGAACATTTGTCTCTACCACCTTGTTTAGAGCTGACAGAAAGATCTGAATATATGTCAGAGGACCAAGTCCTTGATATCTAACTGGATCAAATTTATATATAAATAAAATCTATCCATCTATCTCAAGATTTATGGGCCAATACAAAATGTAAAAAGCCATGAAATTAAATACAAAACACATTGAAGAATGAATGCATCAGGCTGTGCCTCCCCCCTGCATTTACTGTGGCCAGAGATTACAGTCCAAATGACCTCAGAAAATGCTTGGAGGCTTATTTATTTCCATCAGGGTTTCAGACAGATGAGCACTGTTACTCCCAATTAGTTATTCTGAAAGCAAATATAGAATCGATGAAATAGATACAGCCCAAGTGGGGCATTTTGGGAGGCTGCTGCAAGGGGCTGAGCCTTCCCCACCCCTGTTGGTGGCTCCCAGGAGCACGACCTGTCTGTGCAGAAAAGGGATGACAGGATAGGGAATCCCATGTGCTGGAGGATGGGACACAGGCAAGAATGAGCTCACAAATCCAACCTTCCCTTCCCACTAATCCTGCTTTCTTTCTCCTACCCAATCTCTAATTTTCCCCCAGTTTGTAGGGACTAAGTATCCTTCAGCCAAAATTTTGCTAATACTGGCTAATGGGATCATAATGCTTAGAGAGGGAAAGATTCTCAACACATAAAGGGGCTACAAAGTCTTGGATGACTTCTTTCTCCCAAGAAACCAAACTAAAATCTCTAATTCAAACTGCACGTGCACATAAACATTTCCAGCCATGCCCATGCACAGGTAAAAGCAGTTCTTGTTAAGGCCTAAAAAGGTGTAGATTTATTCCTGTGCAGAAAACATCCATTTACTCCCCTGCTCCACATTGCAGAGATACCCACAAACTGCTAATATTAAATGCACAAAAGGGATTAGGAAAACAAGTTGGCTTCCAAGTTGTCGCTGCTCCCTCATGTACCATAATTAAGTTCCTTACCATTTTCTTTCACCCCATTAATCAGGATAGTTTCTTGGTCTTCTGAGGCACAATCCTGCTCTTGTTGGTCATCCATCAATTTAACCTCTTTCTGTTCACTCCATGCCCCACTGCATCTGGCCAACCTGCACATTTCCAGAAACACAACCACAGTCAGTGCAATCCCCAGGATCAGCTCAAGGAACCGTGAATAAAAAATAACAACAATAAAACACCCCCACACAGCCTCACACGCTGCCTGCATCCTCCTTAAGAGGACAAATCCAATTTATTTAGGCTCTCAGCTTGTCACTTTTCCACTCCAAAAGCCAAGTCCCATGTATTTTCAGCCAGGTGAAAATGTTGTCTATCAGCATTTCCTTCCCCGAAGTCCTGCTCTGGGAGGTGGAGAGGTGCTCGGCACCTCTGCTGGACCCTCCACACCACCCAAAATTGCTGTGCAAAGGCACGTTAGTCATGGCCAGCCAGGAAAGCCCTCCATCTCCAGATGGATCAGTGCAGAGATGAGGGAGAGGATTCATCCCAGCTCATCAACATCAACTCTACAATGGGGCTGGAAAAAAATACAGATACTGCAGTGACAGCTGCTCACCCTCGCTATCAGCCACTGCCCTTCCACGCACTGGCAGGTATGAAAAACTCTCCCAAAAAGCAGGTTTTTGTGGCAAAGGCTCTCCAGGCTCACTGCTCACCACGAGAGCTCCATCCTTGGAAGCCTCATTCCCCAGAGCCCTAAGGCTGCCCCACTGTCCCCACTGGGTGAAGCTCCAGCTCCAGTGAGTGAGGAGCAGTCGAGGCTGGGCTTGGTGGGGCTTCACCAGAGCAAAGAACCTGAGATGAGGATCCAGCCCAGATCTTCTCCCTTCCTCCACTGAGGTCCCCCACCCTTCAAAGCCACCACCCGACTCCCGAGGGGGAGTAGGAGCAACAGAGTGATGCAGCTGAAACCCAGGCATGGGTGGCATCCGAGAACCCTCATCAGTGCTCCTGATTGACAGAATTTCACTTCTCTGACAGCAAATTCAAGTCAAAATCTATTTTATGCCCTTCCGGCAACTTGAACTCAATTTTTTTCTCTCTCACAGAAGTCCTAGATTGCAGCATTGGTTTAGGTGTTTTTCTGGGTTTGGTTTTTTTTTGTTTGGCTTTTTACTTTTCACATCAACATTTGTCAGTGTCTGCTGTTCCCACAGCACTCACTGCCCTGGGGTTCAGCAGCCAAACTTCATTCATATTCAGATTTGCAGTGGAGTCCTCTTAATTAACGTGAAATCTTTACAACCGCCTTAGTAAGTGAAACCTTCACCCAACTTAAAGATGTTGTGACACCGAGAGGAAGATAAGAATAACAAGCATCAGTAACTCCATTCCTTTGCATATTTAGAGGAATATTTAACTAACCCCGAGAGTTTTCCTTTGATGCAAATCCCCATCTCAAAGCTCTCCAATGCCAGCTGGTTTGCTGTGGTAAGACCCCTCTCCTGCCGGCACCCTCCCCACACCCTGAGCTCCCTCTGTGGCCTTTCATCACTGACATGTTGGAGCAGGAGACACTCCAAAAGCCCGAGCAGAGATCACAGTTATTTTTCCATGAAGGAGATTAATGTCTGAGCGTGGAAGGTGCTCTGCATCTGCCACTGACAGGCTACAGCTTCGTGCCTCCTTGGTATCTCCTGCCTGTTAAATCTGCCTTAATTAACAGAAGCATTAATAAATTAAGTTTTTTGAATATCTATTAATGGAAATATTAATAAAATATTGTCAGCCTCGGGAGAGCCAGAGGGGTCTCAGGAGACCAGAGTAGCTCCACACATGGGCCAGTGTGGCTGCTGGGGAGGGGGCTGAGGTGTCACGGAATGGTTTGGGTGGGAAGGGACATTAAAGCCCAGCCAGGGCCAGCCCCTGCCGTGGCCAGGGGCACCTTCCACTACCCCAGGTTGCTCCAGGCCCGGTCCATGAGGAAGGAATCCATCTTTCCTGGATTCTGATGGATACTCAAGGGCCAACCTCCATGGGGACAGCAGGGAACAGATGGGGGCAAGCAATGAGCACGCAGACAGCCCAGCAAACGGGCACAAAGGGAGGGTTTCCAGACCTTAACTCTCGTAGCATGATTTTTTGGGATGTGTGAGCACAAGGGGGAGGGAAGCACACCAGAGACGTTCCCAGTGGGTGAGATTCAAAGGCTGGAGACGACAATGAAATGCAACAACAAAGGGGATGTGCTTGGGGACAACTCTTTTCCCCAACTGCAGTGACCCAGAGAGCAGAGCTGAGCTCCAGAGAGCAGCTGGAAAGAACTGGGAAGGGTCCAGATGGGGCATCTTCTCACAGGGTCAGACAGAGATGAAGTACAAATGGGACAGACAATTCAAGTTTGCCGAGACCGGCTGAACAAGGGGACCTTTGGGACCAGTGTGACCAGGAAAGGTGAGACCCCCAAAGGGATGGGGAGAAACAGCAGCAAGTGGGAAAGAAAAGCTGACAAAGGGGCTGGACGTGATGCAGAACAGGGAGGAACAGAAGGGTGGGGATAACAAAGAGGGGGAAAACAGCTGGGTCCCAGGCAAGAAAAACGAAACCAGGAGAGATCTGAGGGATAAAGGCGGTGCCCAGAGAACGCACTGGGTAGCAGGAGAGCACAGAACACAAGGTACAAAACGGAGAGAATACAGATTTCAGAAGGTGTCAGGCCATTGCAGAGAGGCACGGCTGGGGTCACGCTATTATGAAGAGCTGGCAGGAAGAAAATCAGGCACCAGCTTGAAGTTTATGAACTTGACTGGAGCCAGAGTGGATGGAGGAAGAGGATGGTGGACGGAAGGCGACAGGCAAAGGCGTGGGCTCGGATGAACTCCAGGCCTCTGGAGGAGGACAGGAGCACAGTGGGGCTGGCTGTGCTTCAAGGACAGGCACAGCACATTCAGTCACAGGGCAGAATGCAGAAGCACTTTTGCTGATTGCACCATGGACTTCAGGGCATTGGCCTGCTAAGATCACAGCTGGCAGCACAGAAAGTCACTGGCTAGCGAGGAGATGGAGGGCAAGAAGCAACAGGAAGCAAGCAGTGGAGCTGAACAATAATCCAAGCAGTTTTAAGCACAAGATGGGCAAATTAATGGACAGAAGGACAGGATGCAGAGCTGTGGTAGCAATACACAGGGCTCAGCGGCCTGGAGAAACCCCTTTCAGCCCTTCGGCACAGGTCAGGTGAGAGACTGCAAGTGCCTCTAAAAACCCTCAGCATGGCAGCTGAGGAAATTCCCCATTCCCCACAATTCCTGTCAATTTTCTGATTTCCAGTGCTAACAGGGCCACACAAAACCTGTTAGTGACCGGCCCACGTGCACGTGTCTGGGAGAACACATACACAGCCCCATGATGGACCCTCTGCCACAAACCTCCTGCTGCCTCCCAGCAGATCCTTCAGCCCAGGGGGCCAAGAAACCCAAAAGACCCTTTTGTTCCCTTTTAAAAAACTTCCTGAGACACTCAAGAGGTTCTATGGGTGTTGGTGTCGCTGGAGTGGAGGCAAACAGGGCTGGAAAATGATGTCTCAGCTGAGGCCCCACCAGCTCCCTCTGCTCCCAGCACAGAGCAAGATCCTGGTGGAATGTCCCTTCACCAGTTCCTTGAAGTAAAACCAGATTATTTCTTGTTCTAGAAATTCCTAGAATTGCAGAATCCCAGTATGATCAGGGTTGGAAGGAACCCTTGAACAGAGAAGGAAACACCCAAACTGCAAAGCCAAAAATCCTGAACACGTTCCCTCACTCACCCCCAGTCACATAAATGATGCACCTGCTGTTCACTTAAGCCCATCCAAACTTTAGGATTTAAGTATGTTCCTGTTAACACCAATTTTACAAAGACAAAAGGGGAAATGCCATCCTTTTATACAACAACAACAAAAAAAGCTTCTGCTTAATGGCTGCCCTCTACAAAGAGAGCAACAAGTTGCTTTGCTCCTTTGTCAGCCAGAAAATGCCCATTTCCCCCCCGACTGGTGCAGCTTTTCTGAATGGATTAATTCACTCTCAGAGGTGCCATGGGGAGATGACATCCCCTTCAGCCTCTCCAGCACCACAGATCCCCAGATGCCAACCCAAGGAGGAATTGTGCCAAGGGACCTGCTGGAGAGGTTTCCTCCCCCTGAGGACTCCCTGCAGACTCTGCTTTGAGAAGCAGCAGTGGTTTGGCTCGTGGCATTTCCCAGCAGAATCAGGGATGGTCACAGTGATGCCCTGCATGCACTTACAGGGGATAAAGCAAATGAGTTGGTCATGATTGCCACAGAATCCAGCGCTTGGCCACTTAAATCAGTGTATCTATATCTCTATATTATCTATAAATACAAATACTTATTCACCTCGTTCATATTTCCACCTTTATACCACAGAGCTCAATACTCTCTGCCCAGGCAGAGGAAGGGGGAAAAAATCTACCAGGTAAAAAGAAGGAACAGCCCACGAGCCTGACTGAAAGCCCAGCTGCACACGTGGGAATTCCGTGAGGTGGACAAGATCCTGAGCTGGTGATGGCTGCTCTGGAATTCAAGTTGCAAGAGTTCTTCATCTTCAAGCTGAATAAACAAAAGGTCACTCATACCCAGACAAAACCCAACATGCCAGCTCCTATTTACACACAGCTTCCACATCCTGAGCATTGTAGCTCATGAGGGTGGATGGAGAGGGAGTATCCAAAGTGAAGGAGAATCTTTTTATGGAGAAGTGGGGGAAGAAGGTGAAGAAGAATAAGAAGAAGAAGCTGTGGCTTTTTTTCCTGCAGAATTATGAATAAGTGCAGGTGTTCTATATATGCAGTTGTATCTTTCAAAAAAAGAGCTTTCGAGAAATTAATTACATGTCAGAGCCTCTGACAGGTCTTTTAAGAATTGTGATACTTTTGAATGAAAACATTATATACTTAAAAAGAAATACCATGTAAATGTCTCCGAGATATTTACAGTCAGAGGAGTAATAGTAGGAGAGGATTCAGCTCTTCCCGTGGATGGGGGATGCTGAACACCCCATGCTCCTGCTACCCCCGTCTCCCGGCCGTGCAGGACCTCAGCAGCTGCTGCAGAAGCTCAGAGCAGAGTTCAGGGCCAGGAATCGGCCGGGAGCAGAACGCAGGCTCTCCCCAGAATGCTGAGCCACCTCTGTGTCCCCTGCAGGCTCCATCCCTGAGCACCCAGCTCCTCTCAGCAACAGGGACATCACAGCCCGCTCCTCCTGCGCCGGCACGGGCAGCTGCACCTCTGCAGAGGACAAGAGGCAGGTGGTTTTCTGCTTGGTTGGTTTTCTCTTAGGTTCTTTCCCCTCTTTTTTTTCCTCTTTAGTCCCACAGCGGGACACAGGACAGAACTTCCCGAGGTGAGATTGTGGTGAGGCAGCACCAGAAGGCACAGAAATGCCAGGCTGGTCGTTCACTGACCTGAAGGATGCTGTTTTCCTACCTGATTCTGAAATCCCCTGATTCTTTTTATCTCAGGGATGCCATTTGATCCTTGTTTTTTCACTATAATTTCGTAACTGGGGGATGAAGTGCTCAAAATTTTCAGTTGCCAGCAAATGAGGGTGTATTTTAACACTAACAGCACCTCTCTGAGAGAAGATGTTTCCATGAATTTACATTTCTACCTAGGCCAAGGGTCTCTGATTTTTGCCCAGGGTAAGGAAAAATGCAGAGTACCTGAGGTTTCCAGATGTGACAGGGTCAGAAAGGTGAAGGTCCTAAGGAAAGGTACAGTCTGAAACCATCCTCCCACCATGAAGTGCTGCTCCACTCCGTGAGGGTTCTGGTTTCAGAGCTATTTTCCCAGGAAAATCTCACAAGGAAATTGCATCTCCCAGCAGTTCCCTGGGCTCTTTCGATCAATGATCGTGAGTACACTGGAGAAAGGCCCAAGTGAAGGAGAAACAGGAAACAAAGAAGGGTTTTGTCCCAGCAGTGAGACATCTAAAACCCTAAAAGAAGGAGAGGCCTGATAGAGCAAATGTTAGCTGAGAATAGGTTCAGGTATAAATACAGATAAAAGCCTCCAATTAGGAATAAATCTGGGGGGGAAATAAAGTTGATTAAAAGAAAAGAAGGAGCTTGCAGAGAAAATGGAGAACACAAAAACCACGAAAAGAGGAAACAATTTGCGAACTGGTGTGTTCCCAGAAGGTGTAAAGGATGGATGAGTTGTTAATATTCATAGCAAGCCTCCACTTTTCCTCAGCTGAAAGCAGATGCAACAATTACTGCAGAGCCCAAGCCCCAACTCCAGCAGACCCCCAGATATGATATTAAGAACAGGCTATTTAAAGCCAGCTCTCAAATAAATGACAGTTTCTGACCTTACTCTGGGAGGACATAAGGTGTGAGCATTTCAAGACCTGTCACAAACAACTTTAAGGCAAAAGGAAGGAAGTGAACAAAATTACAGCCCTCCTGACAAAGCACAT
This sequence comes from Donacobius atricapilla, assembly GCA_013397315.1. Classification (NCBI taxonomy): domain Eukaryota; kingdom Metazoa; phylum Chordata; class Aves; order Passeriformes; family Mimidae; genus Donacobius; species Donacobius atricapilla. Next base: position 115,643 of record WBMY01003003.1, on the reverse strand, counting down.
GTTAAATACCAAAGGAGCTTTCTCTGTAAATGTATTCTCAGACATCAAGAGCAGCAGCGTATCACAAAGGGAAAAAGGTGGCAATTAAAATCCTGGAGGAGCTGAAACGCATGAGGGAACGTCTGAGATGTGGAGGGTTTCAGCATAAATACTGTCCCAGGTTAGGGAAGGCAGAGCTGCCAAACCCCAGAGAGGAGAGCTCCAAAATGCAAAGCAAGAAAGGGAAGAGCCAGGGAAGAATCACTGGAGAGAAGGGGAAGCTCGTGGGGAAATGGAGAGCAGAGAGACGGAGAAAATGGGAGGGAAAAGGATGGTCCAGGGCCACAAACAAAGGCTGCTGGCCTCAGATGAGCACAGCTCCACTCCACGACCACACAGACAGCGATCAAGAACCTGAGAAAACCTTGATGATTCAAGTAAGGAAGAATTAAATATCCCTTTTTACCGAATGTGGGATGAATTTGCACATGGGGCCAGGTAAACATTCCCCTGGGAACAATGAGGGTGAGGAAATGTAGGAGCCCAGGTGGGCCACACGAAGGCTTCAATGAGTGCACCCGATTTCGAGGACAAAAAGCATAAAGAGAATTCTTGCCTACCAAGAGCAAGGGAGGACGATTAAGAAGAGTCGCTGGGGTTTTTTTGGTCATCCTCTCGTATTTTATAGAAGTGGAAGGAAATGAAGCAATGATTAGTGTCCGCAGCTGCATAGTTTTGAAAAGCACTGGCAAGTGAGGCGGAGATTTTCATCTCCTGAAAATGAGTAAGAACACAAACTTTGGTTTAGCTGTTATGGCCGGAAGTAAAAACATTTCTAATTAATAGAATCACGGAATGGCTTGGATTGGAAAGGACAAAGCCCATCCCACCCCCTGCCATGGGCAGGGACACCTCCCACTATTCCAGGCTGCTCCAAGCCCCGTCCAGCCTGGCCTTGGGCACTGCCAGGGATCCAGGGGCAGCCCCAGCTGCTCTGGGCACCCTGTGCCAGGGCCTGCCCACCCTCACAGGGGAGTTTTTTCCTCTTCATTCCTAATCTGTATCTCCCCTCTGGCAGTTTGACCTCCCCTTGTCCTGTCTGCCTGTCTGGAAAGCCTCTCTCCATCTTTTTTCAAAGCTCCCTTTAGGTAGCAAAGATGCCCAAAGACAGCCCGTGATGTTGCTTTTGGCCTTTCCTCCTTAAAAACAACTGTATTCCAAACATGTCATTTTCACTCCATCTCTGGATATAAAGTTTAGCTAAATCAGAAATGTTAAGGGCCTGGATTTCTGAGGAAAGCAGAGTGGAATGATTAAAAACTCCAACTCTCATCAATCTGCAAAGGTTGAAAATTCAGCAGGATCACGGGGTATTAACCTCACAAAAACACGAGGACTCTCCAAAGCTAATTATACGTCAGTCTGCTCTAAAATAACAAAAGCTAATAAAGAGTAGTTTGGGATGAAGATTTCTTGATGGGCAGAACTGCTTCATTTAAATGAACTTATTACCCAGATTCTCTTTCTGCTGCTGTATTTATGGATCCATTGACAAGCCAGTGTCTGAAAAGCTTAACAAACTCTTCCTGTGAACCTCATCAGGAAATAGGGGAGGCCAAGGTCAAGTGCATGAAGATTACAGAAGCTGATGAAGAAAGGGGATGTTTCAGAGTCCCTCATACACTGGGTATTTATGAAATAACTCAGCTGAAGAAGGATGTGTAAAATTGTGTTTAGAGATATGGAGCCAAAACAGCACAAAGACTTGGATTTCACAGGGATATGCTGAAGAAAAGTCTTGGTCCTAAATTTTGTCATTGCCTCTTTCCCTATGAGAGATATTCTCTTCTTTTCCCTGTTAAAGAAAGAACACCAGGTTTAAAAAAACAGAGGAAAAGAGGGAATTTTTTTTCGGTACGGATTTGAAATATATTGAAGTTTGGACTGAGGAGGGTAATTAGGCTGGTGCCGGAGGAGGATGTGAAAGCTCATCAGGATATTTGCAGTAACCCTAGTGGGGTAAACATTTCTCTTTTCTAATATCTTCAAATTAGAAATTTTATAGGAGAAAAAGAAATTTTAACAAATCTCATTCGTCTCTTATTAGCAATTAGCCGACGTGGACTCCAGATAAAAAGTGTTAATTTCTAAAGTACACATGATTTTCATAAAAGCACAGATAGGAAACCAACCAACGGAGTGCTTGGCTTAGGCACAGGAAGGAATCAAGCTGGAGCAAGGGGAGGAAGGGCTCATTCCTCCCATGTTTTACAGAAAGAACTGGTTCAGGGAGCTGCCGATCCCTTTCTACAGGACATGGAATCCCAGAATTGTTTGGGTTGGAAGAGACTTCAAAGCTCATCTTGTTCCCATGAGCCGGGCCATGCCATGTGCAAAATCCTAGGCCATCAGCTTCACCATATTAAAGATTGCCAGAAAGAGGCAATGGTGAGACATCCCCCCAAAGAAGGGCGATGTTCCACAGGGATGTGGATCACAAAATCCCCGTAGACATTATATCCAAGTTTATAGCCAGATCCTTTGAATATTCCTGAACAACTCCCAAGTTTCATAAGGATTTTTCCTTTTTATGTACGTATAAATGACTGCACTGATAGCAGATGGGCCCTTCCATATGATTTCCTTTTTAAACTTCCAACTTCATGCAATTCCTGCATATTCCTTGTGCTTGGAAAGGAATGCCTGTGCTCTCAGCTCTGGAGCACAAAGCTGGGGTTACTTCTGCTAGCTTTGTTTTGCTTTTAAAACCTTTAATTACACAAGCAGGTAGCCCCTCTTAAACACATCATCTTCACCATCGTTCTTCCCTGAGACCACCTGGGTGCAGTGGCTCTGCCTGGCAAGGTGAGCCTAGAAGTGACCTACACTTAGGGAAAACATGCAGCACCTACTGACGTGCGTTTATTTTCCCGAGTAGTTTCCTACAGCTGACACAGCTGGACCACAGATTTTACAGGTAAAACAGCTTCCCAGTCTCATCCCATGATGTTCATCCAAAGGAGTGAATGCTTCTGACTACAAAGGGAAATCAGGGGAGGTAGGAAAAGGAAATGATCAAAACACTTTTCACACCGAGAAAAGATCTTATTAGGCCCGATAAGGAGCTGGAATTGATGACAATTATAAGATACCATCCATTTTTAGCTAATAATTCAGAAAATGGATGAATTATTTGAGGAATAATATGTGATCATTTATTTAAAGACTTACACTAATGTATACGCTGGAGGAACGGAGCTGAGGTTGTAGGAACACTTTAACACATTCCTGGATGGTTCTTCCTTTGCACTCAAATGCAGAGATTTAATAGCACTGGATTTAGTTTTAGGGTTACAGGGCCCCTATAGAAAACATCAAGCCATTTTCCAAGGCTGTTTTATACACAACCTACTTTTCCTCCACTGTCCTATTCACATTTAAGAAATCCACCAACATTCTGCCTTTGAGAACTGGTTGATTTATTCAAAAATTCCCAAACAACTCCATCCCCACTCCACAGGCCTTAGCAGATCACACAATTAGATGGAAACAACACTTAAATCTAAAGCCACGTCTCTTCATTTTACTTGGAAAGATTTTGGGTTCCACCGAATGTCGGAGGCGATTTCTAAAGGCAAAATCCCGCATTAAGAGAGACTGCAACTCCTAAGATATCAGTCCAAATCTCCATCTGTATCCAGGTAACAATCTGGAATGCTGATATTTAAGAGGAAAAATATCTGGACAGCTGCCCCAGCTCCCTGGGAAGCAATGTTTAGTTAAAGTCTTGGATATCACTGAAAGAAGATGTGGAGATGTCACACTGAGGCTGAAGCATTTTTTCAAGTGCTGAATTATTCACCCATGAATCTCAGATGTGAAATCCAAATGCTCCGGTACTGCCCCGGCTTTAGACAATGGCTAATTCCTTTCTGTGCCACTGCAGGGTCTCTTCATCAGCTTTCTTTCATCTATAATCACAGCCAGGTCATGGATTATTAGTCATATTCAGTGCAGAATTCAAACCCTGCTACACCAATCAGTCAGGCCGGGACTCCCCCGGCGTTAACGCCGCGGCTCTCGGCCGCGCCGGAGGATCCGACTGCTCCTGGCACGGCCTCACAGGGCACAGAGAGGGACAAATGCAGCAGCCAGTTGCCCAAGCCAAGGGGGATGAAACCCTGAGCTTGGAGAGGACACAGAACAACCTGGGGCTGCCGGGGATCTGCCCCAACATCCCACCTGCAGCATCAGGCACGGCACAGGAGAGCACAGATCAAGGCATGGTTTGGGTTGGAAAGGATCATAAAGATCAGCCCGTTCCACCCCCTGTCACCTCCCAGTGTCCCAGGCTGCTCCCAGCCCTGTCCAACCCAGCCTTGGACACTTCCAGGGATCCAGGGGCAGCCACAGCTGCTCTGGGCACCCTGTGCCAGGGCCTGCCCACCCTCCCAGGGAGGAATTCCTGCCCAATCTCCCATCTCATCCTGTCCTCTGCCAGTGGAAAGCCATTCCCCCACGTCCCATCACTGCAGGCCCTTGTCCCCAGGCCCTCTGCAGCTCTCCTGGAGCCCCTTTAGGCCCCGGAAGGGGCTCTGAGCTCTCCCTGGAGTCTCCCCTTCTCCAGGTGAACACTCTCCCAAGCTGGCTCCAGAGCACAGGAAGTCAATATGTTTCCCCTCCATGTGAACGTAGTGGGAAGAAAAAATCATGAAGACCGGCATTTATCAGCCTTTGCTGGAGGTGTTACTTTGCATTTCAAGCCATGAGGATGCAATTGTTTCATTAGGACTTCACTGGTGTTTGTAACATTTAATGAGTCTTGGAGAACACAGGAAGAAAATACTACAGGCGCTGCCGCAGCCAAGATAAATAGGTAAACATCCCCTGCCTGACATCAGTTAATGCATCACAGCTCTGCTCACTTAGGGCAGCCATGAAATCAATTCCTCAGTAAAAATAAAAAGCTCATATCCAAATCTGCTCTCAACAATGGGAGCGAGGCAAGGGACGATGTGACGCGAGGGAAACTTCGGCTTGGCTGGATGCTCCCGGCCTGTCTTTGTCTCCTCCTCATGCCAAGCCCTGCTGAGGGCTTTGCTTTCCACAGAATGAGGGGTTTGTCATTTTTCCTCAAAATAAGCAATCTGGCTTTTTAAAAACTTTCTCAGGAGTCAGCAGTGATGTGTTCCCAGCCTCTCAAGGACACTTCATTGTCAGTTCCAAAGTACCCCAGATAAATTGAGAGCAGTGATGGAACTGCTAAGAAAAAGTAAAACCAAACAAAAAACCCAACTTCTCTTTAGCAAAGCTAAAAAACATTTTAAATCACTTCAAATCCCATCTTATTTCTGGCTATACTTCTGAGCCTCCCACTGTAAAGAGTAAGACCTCAACAAAGTCAAAACCCAACCGAAAACAGATTTATAAATGCCAGCTGAAGGATGGATTCATGGGTTTGTATCAATTCCCCTGGAAAACCAAGACCAGGTAACGCACAGGATGCGCTTCCAAGTTTTCCCCTTGGGTGGGCTTTGCTCATGTCCCCTCTGTCACCCACCTGTGTCACCCTGACCCTCAAACACATGCCAAGATTTAAGGGATGACCACCCTTGTGGAGGCCCTGGCGGAAAGTTTGCCGAAGGGGCAGCACACCTCAGTTTCCAAAGGAAAGATGGATGTGATGGACGGGCACTCAGAGCTCCCCGACCCAAAATCTTTACCCCTTCTAACAGAACATTGGCTGATATTCCTCCCAAACCCCTGCAAACAGCAAAGAGAGGGGAAATACAAAGGAAAATGGAGCCCATGGGCTCTGGCTTGGCAGTAGAAACGCCATCAGGGAGGAAGAGTGTCATGGATGTGGCTGAATGGTGCCATCTGTACCCTCTGGTGCTCCAGCTCCAGCAGCTGCTGCAAATGCTGTTTCCAGGGCTGGGCAAAATCCAGCAAATTCCACCCTCAAAGTCAATGCTGGTGGATGATCAGGGTGCATAATTACCATCTAAAAGAGGAGAAAGTTGCTCCTCTTCTACACCTCACCTCTAAACCCCCTAAATCCAGCCCTGCTGCTGGGATAAAAGGGCGTGGAAAGGATGTGACCTTCGCATCGCATGGCAGCACAAGGAGACACAGCCACCTCCAAGGGGTTTAACAAAATCCCTACAACACCTCATTCCCTTTCAGCCTCAACAGTCTTGTTCTCCACTCTGCAATCAGAAGGGGTGCAAGGCAGGAGCCTGGGGATCCTGTGTGTCACAGAGGCACCTCGAATCCTGTCAGTTTACAAACCATTCAGGGCTTTTTTTGGGCAGCAGCCGTCGATCCCGCAGCAGCTTCCGTCTATTTTGGGCTCCAACTGATTGGCAATTTTGAAGAACGCGCTGCAAATTGCTCTGCTAATCACAGCAACTCCAGCCATGGAACTGTATTAAAATAACATCAGCGCTGAGACACAAAACTGAGATCAGCCAGGGAATGCTGAGCTGAGGTTGCCTGCACTAGAGCCACCATCCTGCCTGCCTGGAATGCTGCAGCCTCCCCAGTTTTTCCCTGCTCTGCAGTGATTCCAGATGGCTGCTCGCATCAATTCAACAATAACAACACTTAGGGTTTCAGTATTTTCAGAAAAGCAAGCGGTTTTTGTGGTGGCCATGGCCTTTCCCAGGCTGCAGGTGCTTTTCTAATGCCACCCACATGGGCACACACAGATCACACTGCAGCTCTGCATCTCTGACATGCTCCGTGTCAACCACACCTGGGAAAGGCCATTCATCCAGCTCAAAAAAAAGGTATCTCTCCAAGGAAATATTGACAGGCACAAAAGAAGAAGATTTAAAATTCCTCTTATGTCAAGTTGTCTCTAAATCCCTTTAGTGGAGACAGGGAGAGACAGGGCTTTGCAACAAGTGGGGAAAGGGTCTGCCTCGAGCACGTGGGTGCCACTATCTGACCTCAAGCCCAGCTCAGCTCTGCCTTCCCCCAGCTCCAAACCAACAGAGCCTTACGAGGCATCCTCTGTGTCCGAACAGCCCGCAAGGAGAGTCTGTGCCTCCATCCTCTGAGATGAAGACGGATGGATCCCTCCCTTCAGCACCACAGGCGAGATCCCAGTGCCTCCCACCAGAGTCTGGAGAATTTGGGGCATCAACTCCCACTCCAATACAAGGAATCTCCCATCATGAGATGCACTCAGACTGTGACACTGTTGTCTTATTTTCCAACTCATCACTTCAGATTCCTCATGAGATAAAATGAAAACTTTCAGTCGAATAAACCAAAAATCATCCTTCGAACTCCAAGCAGACACACACCCAGGGCTGGTCCTGATCACTGCCATGGGTCAGCCAAGCCACGGTTGTTTGAGTTCAGTGTGTGGTGCAGAGGGAAGGATCCTGCTTGGGAAGGTGTTGCCCTGATTTTTTCAGCCTTCTCCTCTGTTCACAGTTTTCATGGTTTGGGTTTTCTTCTCACGCTTTGGGTGATGTAAACAAAGCAATGTTTTCCTAGTTTCAAGGAAAGTTTTCATTCCTGTTCTTAGAGCTATGGGCAGCTGATGGACAGATGTCCTGACCAATGGGATGGGGAGAGGTGTCAGCCTTCTCCCCCGATCTCTGGCCTTTGCAGAAATACTATATAAGCGTCAGACCCTTTTAATAAATCAGTTCCTGCCTTCTGATCAAAGTGTGTGTGTTTGTGTGTGTGTGATGAACAGCGTCAGGAAGGGGCTGTGCTGCATCCACGTGGGACAGACCCCAGCAAGCACGGGGGAAACAGCTCCTCAGGAGATGGGGATTCAAAACCCTCCAGCACAAAAACCAGTCTCCCGTGTGCCCAAGTGTGTCCTCACCACTGACTGTCCCCAAAAAAACAATAAAGAGGGAAGGGGAACAATGCCCTCTCTGCTGGCTGGCAAACACAAAGGTAGAGATGGAAGGATAAACACCCAGCTCCCCCTTCCACCATTTCCCTTACACTGGTGAAATATCCTCCACAATGGATGGAATCAAAGTCCATCGCCAAGTTCAAGAACACATCTAATGCAGATCTATTCATTTCAAGGAGTGCCTGCACAATGGAGAGCTTTCCCCTTCAAAAATTATTCCAAAATGCATGCCTGCTTTTCATTCTTCTGTATCTTAACATTTAAAAAATACAGCATATCTGTAACGAAGACACACGTTGTATAAACCACAGCCTGCTCTAAAAAGTAGATTTCACAAAGAGTTGCCACGGTACAGGGACAAGGACCACTTGTTGACAAATTACTTTCACTCTGAGAGTGGAAAAGTCATATTTGTACACACCGTAAGTGGTGCTATTGTTAAGCAATCTGATAGAAGTCCAGCAAAACATGCTGTGCAGGTTTTTATTTAACCTCATTTAAATCAAATTAACCAACAGGGATGGTGTCTAGGGACAAAGCAGAGTCCTGTACATAAATGAACCAAATGTATCTCTGAGTGCCACATCCAGTTTTTCCTTAAACACCTCCAGGGATGGGGTCTCCACCACCTCCCTGGGCAGCCCCTTCCAATTTCTAATCACCCTGACTGTGAATAATTTTTATTAATGTCCAGCCTGCACCAGATGAGCTTGGAGCTTGGAACCAGATAAGCTTTACAGTCCCTCCCAACTTAAATCACTCTGTGTTTCCATGATTTGATGATGGAAAGATTTGGTACCACTGCAAGAGTGAAACATGTGCATAAAAAAAGGAAATAATAACGAAATCCCTCTGACCATAAAGCCAGTGTGGGTACAGAGCTGAAAGTGAAGCCATTCAAACCACACGAGAGCCTTTTAAAATCAAAGTCAGGGTGAAAAGTGCATGGGGCAGCTGCTGCCCAGGGAGAAGAGCCCGGGGTTTGCTCCTCCTGAGCCCCAGGGATCCGTGCTGGGGAAACGTCACGCCCACCCCAAAGTGAGGAAGTTCATTTGGAAGATTTAGACTCCTGGAAATCAGTGCAGAGCACCAGATCAGAGAGATAACAGGCTGCCTAAAACTGACCTGGGATTTCATTAGAGCTGGTAACAGGGGGAAAAAGCCCTTCCCAAATGTGCATTACAAATTCAGTCTATAGAAACCCTTTCAAAGGTATCTCAGTTAAAGCAAATGATGTGCAGACGTTTGATTTGCAGAAAATCAGGGATTCTGCCTCTGGGAGCAGTGGCAGGAGCAGCAGCTGGTGGGCATGGAGGCTGCAGGGAAAGTGGGGCTGAGCCTTTGCCAGGAGGGACAGAAAGGAACCAAAATCTTTGTCCTGGTCCTGGACCTCTAGTGAACTCTACATGCAAAATCCCAAAGCAGAATTGATCAAATCTCGTTTTTGCTGAAAAAAATACAGCTGGGACATGGCAGTTTGTGAACTCCAGCATGGAGGGTGACCATGGTGGGATGAAGAGCACTGGGCAGTGGGCAGAGATGTGGTCACACGCAAGCAGTCACCGTCACTGCAGCCTTTCTGCTGATGCAGTGGAGATCTTTTCCAGACTGAAGAACGGGCAAGTGGTCTGGAGACACTGACACAGACTCAGAGAATAATAAAATGGTTTGGGTTGGAAGGGACCTTACAGATCATCCCATTGCACCCTCTGCCATCGGCAGGGACACCTCCCACTGTCCCAGGCTGCTCCAAGCCCTGTCCAACCTGGCCTTGGGCACTGCCAGGGATCCAGGGGCAGCCACAGCTGCTCTGGGCACCCTGTGCCAGGGCCTGCCCACCCTGCCAGGGAGGAATTCCTGCCCAATCTCCCACCCATCCCTGCCCTCTGGCACTGGGAGCCATTCCCCCGTATCCCATCACTGCACGCTCATGTCCCCAGTCCCTCTCCAGCTCTTGCAGAGCCCATTCAGGCACTGGAAGGGGCTCTGAGCTCTCCCTGAGGCTTTCCTCACAGGATAGCAGTTACATCACTTCCATCACCTTTTTGGCCTCCTCTGGACTCGCTCCAGCAGCTCCGTGGCCTTTCTGTGCTGGGGAGTCCGGAGCTGGAGGCAGCTCTGCAGGTGGGGCCTCACATGAGCCACCACTGTGAAATATCCACCCTTTGTCTCAGCAAGAGAGATGAGAGCAACAACCCACCGAATAAACTCCAGAGCAATGCATAAATTAAGTCCTAAACCAGTCCTCTAGCTGTGCCCATGGCTCTTGTTTAAGCAAAAGGCATTAGCACAGCATCTTAAAGTCACTTAGAGGATTCCTGGATATTACCCTGGCGAGGTGACGCCGCGAATGATGCTGCAGGGAGAGTCTGTTTTCCTACCCTGGATGTTAAAAATGGGGATTGGCATATCCAAGTATATTTAAAGCGCAGGGGACAGGCTGCTCTCCCAGCAGGACAGGGCCTGCAGCAATCCAAAGCGACGGCTTTTGGCTCGCCACGCTGGAGAGGTTAATGGGGAAGGTGCCGGATGGCGTCTCCCGGCCTGTTTGCTAAACCCACATGATATCCCTGCTAAAAACCTCTGAGCAGGAGCTGATAAATGGGCTGTGCTGAGCTCAGGGCTGCACAGCTCACGCTGCACCCCAAGAAATGTGAGTGGTTTCAAAAAGAGCCAATTTAGCCTGGGCACGGCGAGGTAGAAGCTGTCACTGCCTGAGTGAGAACAGGAGCTGTCAGCTCAGCCAGCCCCTGGCGCCAATTCCAAGGGCTCAGGCTCTGTTCTCAAAGGTTTATTTGCAAGTTTGTCGATATTTAAAAACATTTTGGGGTTGGAGTGAGTCCAGAGCAGGGAAGGGAGCTGGGAAAGGGGCTCAGCCTGGAGAAAAGGAGGCTCGGGGGGGACCTTGTGGCTCTGCACAGCTCCCTGCCAGGAGGGGACAGCCGGGGGGTCGGGCTCTGCTCCCAGGGAACAGGGACAGGAGGAGAGGGAACGGCCTCAGGCTGGCCCAGGGGAGGCTCAGGGTGGATACTGGGGAAATTCCTTCACCCAAAGGGCTGTGCAGCCCTGGCACAAGCTGTCCAGTGGTGGAGCCCCCATCCCTGGAAGGATGTAAAAGCTGTGCGGATGTGGCACCTGGGGACAGGGGTGAGTGGCAGTGCTGGGGGAGTGGTTGCACCTGACAGTCTCAGAGGGATTTTCCAGCCTGAATGAGCCTGTGATTCCATGACTGTGTAGGAAAACCAGTGCCCTTCCAGTTTCAAGCAGCAACCTGAGAGCTACAGCCTGCCCCACCCCTGGTTTAAAACAATTTATGGGATGGATTTAAGGCTTCTGCTTTGAGTTCATTCTAACCTGAAAAACGTACAGGTCTTGCCAGGGGAGTGACTTAACCCAGCAAAATTTAAGTGCTGTAGAAAAGAAGCAATTAAACCACTCACAGTGATTCAGTCCATAACACACTTTCACTGCTATTTGTCTGGGAATAACTTGCTAGAAATGACAGACCCCACTTATGTGTAATGGGTTTTGGAAGAGGTGGAATCCCCTGGGACAAGACACCCGGGTATCCTGCAGTGCTCTGATTCTGCACCCAGCCCCAGGCAGGGCCCACTCCTCCTTGCTGAACTTTCCAACCCTGATGTTTCTGTGATTCTGGGATAAAACCCAGACGCAAGGAAGCAAGGGAGCAACTGAAAAGCACAGCTCAAGGTGGAGACTTCCAAGGCTCAACTGAAGACATCTTTAAAATCTGAGAATATTAAACATTTCCTGGCCTTTTGTCTTTAATAGAGAGGCCTGTATCAAGGAGATAACCCATCACAAACTGCTCTGGTACCTGAAGCACTGGTACCTGGCCCAGAGAAGAGAGGCCAGGCTGGGGCTGTAGAGGATCTCTGCATCCCTGAGCAGGGAGCTGCCACTCAAACACCAGGACAACAACCAACCAGGGTGGGGAGGAACTGGGCAAAAACGTCTCCCAGTGGTGATTTTGGCCGCCCACCCACCTTTCAGCTCCACGCTGTCACTCCAGGTGCAGCCAGGCTCCCTGAGGAATCCTCCCCACTCCCTCAGCCCAGGGACAGGCAGGAAATTTCCATGTGCAAGCCCTCCAAGGTTCATCCAGTCCGGTTCTGTGCCTCAGTCTGCCAGATGACAAACGTCCTTGGCTCCCATTTACTTCAAGATGTGCTGAGAGCCTTTCAGAAATTAAACCTCTTTATTCCGAGGTAAATGACGCATGTTTTGCTGCACAATCTCGTTCCCTATTATCCCCCGTGCCCAGCACTGAATGCAGGTGTCACAGATGGTGCAACTCCATCCCACTAAAGGGTTTTCGCCCTCCTTTCTTGGAGCCAGGAATATTTCCTCTCAATAGCAACCAGATCTCTGGGTTGAATTGGCTCAGTCGTGTCAAGTCACTGCTGCAACTCCCCTGTCTACCAGCACAGATTTCTCTTACTGTTGCTTCTCCTGGCATGGATCTGCCAATATTTCATTAGCAGATCCCTGATATCCGTTCTTTGGATAGATGGGGAGGAAAATGCCAGCGTTCCTCTCACTCTTTGGGCCTGATCGTGGGAGGGAGGTGAAGCACCACAGCATTTATGCTCGGATTGAAAAGGATGCCATCAATTTGGAACTCAAAGCACTTCCATGGTTTTTTCACCTCAGTTAACAATCCAGCAGCACTGCAGAGGGGAAGGATTTTAAATGATCTATATTTAGTGCTTCCAGCTTGCCCTGTGTGATCAGCTCTGTTTGGTGTCTTTCCCAACGCTTGAGCTCCTGGAGTTGAGACCTGACAGTCTCACCTGAACCAAAGCTTGTGCCTGGCCCATGAAACTGCAAAGGAATGCTTGAAAATATGAAGCAAGTGTGACTTAGAAGCTCAAAAACCCAGCACACACATAAAAGAAATCAGGATTTACTTTTTAAATCGCATGGTTTAAGCCAGTCTCACAGTTTCTGAGCATTTAAGGATTCACCATGTTCCTTATCTTTTACTATTTATCCAGTCTGTCCATATTTTTTCCTGAGTCCACCCTTACACATTCACAGTTGCTGCAGTTCCTGCTCTGATTTACCTGCATGATGTCACCACTGCATTAAACAGTGTTGATTTGCTTGGAACTGCATTGCTCCCCTCTTTTTACAGAGGTTCAAAAAAAGCAAAAAACTAGTTCTGAATGGCAAATTAAATTGGACTTAAAATAGCATGCAAAGAGCAGTTGTGTTTGGCACCAATTCCCCGTCAAAGGTCCCTTTAACAGGCACGAGCACCTTCTCATGTGACAAAGTAAAGAAAAACAGAAAGTGTACAAGAGGTTTTTCTTGAAAATCTTACAACATGAACATGCATATCCATAAAAATACTCGCCAGCGAGTTAGAATCTACTTTTTAAAACCACAGCCCTAAAATGGCTCAATGGATGAAAACCATTTTTGGTTTTCTGTTATTTTTTGGTGTTCTTTTTTTTTTAAATTGCATCTGGGCTGACAGCTTGAACACTGAGCTGCAGCCTGTGAGACAGAAATACCAACTTGCTCGTACCAGCAGTGCTGCTCCCAGTCACTGTAATGATCTTAATCAAAGAGTATTGTGACAAAAAAAGGAATTCTGGTCTGCCTGCCTTTGGCATATCCTAAATATCAGTGTCCACATTCCACAGGATGCAGCTGGAAAAGAGAAATTCCCTCTATGGCGAGCCACAGAATGGTTTGGATGAGAAGGAACCTTAAAGATCATTTTGTTCCACCCCCTGCCATGGGCAGGGACACCTTCCACCATCCCAGGGTGCTCCAAGCCTGTCCAACCTGGCCTTGGACACTGCCAGGGATCCAGGGGCAGTCGCAGCTTCTCTGGCCTCACCACCCACAAAGAGAAGGATTTCTCCCTGATATCCCACCCATCCCTGCCCTCTGGCACTGGGAAGCCATTCCCTGTGTCCTGTCCCTCCATCCCTGGTCCCCAGTCCCTCTCCAGCTCCTCTGGAACCCTTTTAGGTACTGGAAAGGGCTGTAAGGCTTCCCTGGAGCCTTCTCCTCTCTGGGCTGGACACCCCCAGCTCTCCCAGCCTGGCTCCCGAGCAGAGTGTGCGGCAGGCTCAGTGTTCCCACAGCTCCAGGCTATCCCTCTGATCCCTCTGTGCCCCAAAGCCAGCAGGAAGCCAAGGGGAGAAACGCGGCCTCATCCTTCCCTTCCTGCCAGCCCTGCCCCAGAACTGCTGCCGGGTGAAAGGGCTGCCCTGGCCAAAGGAGATGTCAGACATTCATTAACACCCACTGACCTGGACATTTCCAGAGCCAGGTGCTGGCTGCCCAGGTGGGATTCCCGTGCCATGTCACACCAGACACCAGCAACTCCACCGGGACCACAGGCAGGAGCATCCCGGCAGGAATGACCCCACATCAGCAGCGTTCCAGGAACCAACGCAACAACCTTTTGATGCTGCTGACGGTACCTCATGATGTTGTTAATTACTCAATCTCACGCGTTAATCCAGGTTTAAAAGAACAGCCACCCGTGAGCATCTCAGCGTGCCAGATCCCTGCCCTGTTGTTCGCTTGTACCCGGGGCAGGATCCAGCCCTGCAGTGCTCGGAGCCCCACGGGAGCCATTTCGCCCCTGCTCTGAAAATGTCACGCTCGAATTGGTGGCAGAGCACTACAGGTGCTACAACACAGGCAGGGACACGTGGGGAGGAGGAAACACCACCGGGAACAAACGCCTGGATCGGGAAGGGAGACGCTCCATTTAAATCCTGTGTCAGCTCCGAGGGAAGCAAACAAGGTGAGGAAGCAAACACCGCGCTCCCGCCTCCCACCGACCGCCAGACGCAGAAATAGGTCGTGCAAGTTCGGATAATGAAGCACGATGTGCGGTGCTATTCCTGCCACACACAGCCCCACGTGGCCGGGGAGCTGCTGGATACAGGCAGGCTGTGTCTGCTGGAATGTTGGGAAGAGGCTTTCCCTCTGCCAGGTAGGCTGTGGAGGAAGAGCTGGAATGCCGCGCCTCCCGTGGGTGACAGTGCTGTCGCAGAAAATCTTTAAAAACCTTACAAGCCCCTGGGAATCTGTGCCACTGGGAAAAGCAGGAGGAAGAGGGTTTTGAAGGCAGCCCAAGAGCCAGCAGTCTGGAATCTGGGGTTGAACCGATGGAGAAACCAGAGGAGAACCACAGGATCATCAAGCTTGGAAAATGACCTCCGACATCACCAAGTCCAGCCCTCAGCCTCACACCACCATGACAAATAAAGAATATTTACACCACAAACACTTGATTTTTGGACACTTTCAGGGATGGGGACTCCACCACTGCCCTGGGCAGCCTGTCCCAATGATTAACCACTCTTCCAGTGAAGAAATTTTCCCAATATCCACCCTGATCCTCTCCTGGCTCAGCCTGAGGCCGTTCCCTCTCCTCCTGTCCCTGTTCCCTGGAGCAGAGCCTGAACCCCCGGCTGTCCCGTCCTGGCAGGGAGTTGTGCAGAGCCACAAGGTCCCCCCTGAGCCTCCTTTTCTCCAGGCTGAGCCCCTTTCCCAGCTCTGTTCCCTTCTCTCCAGCCCCTCCATGCCTTTCTTGTCCTGAGAAGAGGAGCCGTGGCAGAGGCGCTTGGTCCCGAAAAGCCTGGAACGCTGATGCTAATAATAACAACCTCCAAAAGCCTGACCGTATTTATCCCGGGAAAAACAAAGAGTGAGCATCTGTCACCAGCCCTGGCTTGCCAAGATGCAGCTTCCAAAGTACTCTGTGGAGTCCAGCTTGGCAATTCCGGGCAAGCCTGGCCGGAGCAGCTCGAGTACGTGAACCACACGTGTGTCACCAGCCTGGACGCGGTCCCCGTGCCCCCAGCACCTCCTCGGCCAAAGGTGGAGCTTCCCCTCGGGGTCTCCAAACCCCTCAGGCGATGAGTCCGCGGATGCTGTGGCTGGGATCACAAGTCCCAACTTCAACTGCTTGGGCCTGTTTTCCTAGAATTATTTTTCACCAGGAAGAGCCTGTCTCAGCTCCACAAAGACATTCCCAGAGTCCTGCTGGAGAATCCGTGATGAAAGGCAGGAGAAATCATAGAAATTCAGCTCATGGTGTCTCTACACAGTTTGGATCATAACAACAACTCTGTGGCTCCTGGGCAGTGTCTGTCACTTGTTCCATGGGCTGGTGACAGAGGTGGCTGAGGCTGCAGTAAATCCACCTTGGATTTCCTCCCTATCAAGCCACAAACTCTCCATCACTTCCCAATTTTCTACTGCTGTCTTTAACGCTGACACTTACACACCATACGGACCAAGGGTGACTTTCCTTCTGGGTGCTATTACTAAAATAATCACCACTGGCTGCAGCACGACTGGAAACAAAACAACATTTGCATTACACTCCACAGAAGTGGCTTTGCTAGGCAGGAACATTCCTACCCTTGCACCCTGCCTGTGTTTTGGGGAAGCAGAGCACAAACAGAAATAGGAATAAATGTTCACATGGAAACACAAGTAGATTTAGGTGCAGCTTCAGGCTTAAGAAAAGCACAACATAGATATGAGCAAAATAAATATTTCCTCTTTATTAGCTTCAATTAAAGAGCTATTTTGTTTGAACTTCCCTCTTCTCTGTTTAAGCTGCACCAAATTTGCACCATTGTTTGAAGCCATAAAATCAGAGAATCGTGGAATCGCTTAGCAAGGAAAAGCCCTCTAAGATCTTTGAGTCCAACCATTCCCACAGCACTGCCAAGGCCGCCACTACCCCGTGTCCCCAAGTGCCACATCTACACAGCTTTTAAATCCCTTTGGGGACAATGATTCCACCACTGCCCTGGGCAGCTGATGCCAGGGCCGGACAGCCCTTTCCATGCAGCAATTGTCCTTAATATCCAATCTAACCCTCCCCTGGGCCAGCCTGGGGCCGTTCCCTCTCCTCCTGTCCCTGTTCCCTGGAGCAGAGCCCGAGCCCCCGGCTGTCCCCTCCTGGCAGGGAGTTGTGCAGAGCCACAAGGTCCCCCCTGAGCCTCCTTTTCTCCAGGCTGAGCCCCTTCCCAGCTCCCTCAGCTGTATGAGTGAGAAAGAAACCACTGGAAAAATAACCAAACTCGGAAGTGGGACCGGTGGATATTCACTGCCCACATCCATCAGTGGCAAAAACAGAAATGAATTTAAAGTTCTTTTTATTTAAACAGTGTGATGCCACAGCGGCCATGCTGAGCAGAGATGGGAAAAGCTGACAAAATTCCCCCCAAAATTCCCTCTTTCCACCATGTGCCGGGGAAAGAACAAGGTTCACTGGAGCAATACCTGTGGATAAAGATCCTGATGTTAAAGCAGGAGGCAGCACTGCCCTGCACTCCCTGACCCTGAGACACCCAGGCATCACTCCTCACCATCCCAGGGCTCAGCAACACATCTGGGCGAGGTTCTGCCAAGAGGGAAGCACCAGGAATGGTGATGATAATGACAATGATGAGGAGGGAAAAGAATAGGGATGCAGATGATAATGGCAGTAATAACAGTCATAATAATAATTACCCCATTAATTTCCTTAAGGTGTCATTAATTTTATACAACTTCTAAATACATAATATAAATAAATATGTAATAGAGACATAGTGTGTGCTATATAAAAATAAATAAATATATGTATAATATAATGCTTTAAATCATTATGATTTTAAAAGCCCCATGCACATAACTGCCTAACTAACTAAATAAATTTGAACCGGTGCCTCAAAGCCTTGTTGGCCAGGAAGGGATGGATGTACCCAGGGGTGAGGTGCTGCAGATGGGTCCAGCACGTACCAGGGGCTGAGAGGGATCCAGCAGGGCTGGCTCCAGCAGGGCTGGGTCTGGCACATGCAGGGCCTCTGCCCGTTTGCAGAACTGGAGCCAGGATCCAAACCCATCCCTGTGCTGCTGCCAGCCCCCAGTAACTCTGCTGAGACTGGAACCACTGAGCTCCCACTGCTGAAAAGCCCCTTTGAACGTGCTGGAGTGTCTTACATAAGATGGCAATAAACTGGCACCAAAAAAGAAAGCGAGTAATTACACTACTGCCTTGTAAGCTTTGATTCTGTGCTATTTGGGAACAATCTGAGGATTTTTTTGTTAGGCTTATGAGGATAATGCCGAGAACAGCAAAGGTTTGGAGGTGGGGTGTCCAGCTTTCAAGCTCCCATGTAAAACCAGGTTTCCTTAGAATTTCACAGCCTGACAGGCACGACCAGAGAGAAGCAGGAGACATTTCTGCCCTCTCCTAGCAGCTTATGTATTATTCCTTAAAAAATAAAAAATAAAAAAGGAAAAGAAAAGAAAAACTTTCAGAGAAATGTGGTGCCTTTATTCCCTTGTGTTGTTTAAACCGTTTTTCATGGCACTACACAATGAGCTTTCTTCGGGAAGTAGAACAGTAGCTTTTCCTCAGACCACAGTAAAGCACTTACAGCTTCAGTGCCTTGAGAAGGTGGTGGATAAAATAAAAAAAAAAAAAAAGAAAAAGGAGAAGAAACTAAAAGGAAGAGAGAGTGAATGGGGAACTTGAATCAGGAAGAAAGAGGCGGGAGGGGGGGAAGAAGGAACAGGCATCAAATGCAGGGATAATTGCAAAGCACCACCACAGTCCTGGCCAGGGAAAAAAAGGAATTGTAGATGAATTGTGAGTATGACAAAGAATGCCTTCAACAAGTTGTCTTTTATCACAACTTTGCTGCTCTACAGCTACACTGCAACCAGGAGAAACTGCATCATGTCAACAGCAAGTTTACAGAGATAAACTGACTGGAGCAGGGGAAAGATGCTGCAGTCACTTTTGCTTCCCTGCCAGGCCGCAATGAATTCCCTGAGAACAGCACGCACAGGGCATGAGAACCAAAACACGCCCCTGAAAGGGGCAGCTCCAAACCATCCCTGGAGAGAACCTCCTAAAAATCATCCCAACCAAACCCCCAGCTGTGTGAGCAGCGGCATCTTTCACTAGATCGGGTTACTCAAAGCCATATCCTTTTGTTGAGGTTTAGATTGGATTTTAGGAGAAATTTCTTTGCCCAAAGGGCTGTCCAGCCCTGGCACAGCTGCCAGGACACCTGGGGACACAGGCCAGTGGTGGCCCTGGACTCCACCTGAGAGGGCTTTTCCACCCGGAACAATTCTGTGATTCTGTTCTGTGATTCCCGGCCTCTCTCTGATCCTTCCCCAGAAGCACTGAAGGGCTTCTCCTGCCTCCTTCCCCGGGCTCCATTCCATGCCCTCCTCGCCAGCCTCTCCCCTCCGCCGCAGCCCCGAGAACGGCTGCTGGCTTAAATGCAAATAGTGCACATGCAGGCACAGGAGCTTTTTTTAAATTCTGAAAGCTGAGACTTCTAAGTTTATCTCAGAAGGACACTGGAAAGATGAATAGAGAGAAATTATGCAGAGAAAGAGAAAATATTCAAAGAGTGGAATTATGTATGCATAATTGCCTGGCTCCCTGGGGTGCACGGGCGAGTACACCAAGTCACTTTGTGAAATCATTCCCCACAACTCCTGTATCCTAATTATAGTGCAGTAAGTGGGGAGAAGCTAATTTTTAAACAGTCCTGATGGGGTAACTGGAAGAACCATGAGGATGCTGTTTAACCCCTTGCCTACTGAGAGGCTTCAAGCAAAGAAGCCAACACAGGAGGAATAAATGAAACGCTGGTGAAGCCAATGCATTGTTCTCTGGTTGATTTAAAGGTGTCCAGCAGGAGAACCAAGCAAGCACAAGCCTTTAGGTTAGAGGAGAAAATAAAAGGGCAGACCTGAAGAAATAAGCCAAAATTAAAAAAAACCACCAGTAAACATGACCTCTTGCCCAGACTTCAAAGGAGACTGGAGGCAGCATTATGGAGTCTCTGTGTCCCTCTGCCCTGCACAGCAAATTCTCAGCCAAAAGCTTTAAATCCTAAGTATGTCTGTGCAGGGACCTCTTTATCCATGCAGAAAATGCAATCACAGCTGCCTGGTACCTCAGCACATTCCTCACCTACAGCAAAAAGAGCCCTATTTAATGCTCCCTGGAATCATGGCTGGCGTGGGAAGGACCCGGTTCCAGCAGGGATCTGCTGATCCAAGTCCTTATGAACCCCTCACAGGTCACAGACATCGATGAGACAGCAAGAAAGGACAAAACTGGGTGGTTTTCCTGCATTATCCGCGCAATGCTCAAAGCTGATTTCTTTACAGGAAAATAAAAGGCAGTAGCGGGACATCCCTGCCCTCACGGTGTGCCAGGGGAGGTTAAGGTTGGATAACAGGGAATTTTTTTCCCCCAAAGAGTTGTCCAGTGGTGGAGTCGCCATGCCTGGAGGGATTTAACAGCCGTGTGGATGTGGCACTTGGGGACAAGGGTCAGAGGTGGCATTGGCAGTGCTGGGGGAATAGCTGGACTCAAAGATCTTGAAGGACTTTTCCAACCAAAATAATTCCAGGACCCAACCCTTGCTCTCACACTGTCCTGCGAGTTCAGCTAACGCAGAAATCAGCCATCAAAGGCCTTTTATTCTCACCATGCTCAAGTTTAAGCCAACCAAAACCACTCCTGGAAGTCCTTAAACTCAGATATTTTTACTAAATTCCCTTTAAATTTCTCAGCCTGGTAATGGTTTGTTCTCGTTCATTCCAAACCCCTTCAAATGTTCCAATTAGCATTGTTTTTCCCCTATCGGAACAGATGCAGGCACACAGTATTTAAAAAAAAAAAAGAAAATGATAAAATACACCATTTACCCATCCTAGATAGACAAAGAATGATTTTGTCCCTCAGCCATGCCTTGCACAATACCACTAAGAGCATGAAAACACCACTTAGGACTCCCAGGGACGCAGCACATTGCGGGGCTGTGGCTGCTGCAGCTCTCTGCGTGCAAAACACCTGGATCCCAACATCTGCTGCCAAGGGAGAGAGAGAGGGGAAAAGCAAAGGCTTTCACTCCAGGTTGCATTATTTTGAATCCCCGGGGTGTTTGGGCTTTTGTATTTCTACCATGCCCTTCTGAGGGGAGGGACCCCTGGAGATGGATCCCCTTCAGGGAAGCTCTGAGCCTGGAAAAGGGAGGCAGACGTTGCAGGACCCCTCTCTGAGAAAAGCCACCTCCAAAATTTTATATATATCCACAGGATTTAAGACCAGAAGACCATTTAGGAGAACCTCCTACAAAAACAAGCAATTAAATCTTCCCCAGCCACCTCTTTGTTGAGGCCAGTTCTTTGTTCAGAGGAGAATTTCCAGAAAGCTGTGCTCGACTTCCAGCCTTGATCTCAGATCTCAGCACGTGAAGAACTCTCAGTGCAGTCTTACAAATGATGAACTCTGCCAAGCCCACATTAATACCTAACCCTCATGCTTGGAAAATTATATATTCTACTCAAATTGAATAGTTTTTTTCTTTTTTTGGCCAAAGTACTAGACACAATTTTGCTACTTAATCCTCTCCTATTGTCTCAAGCTCACTCAAATTACAGCCATTTGAACTGTGAACTGAGCTCCCCTGTGCTTAAGGAGCTAATTAGACCAAGGACAGTCAAACTTCCCAACTTCCTGAATACTAAATTCCTTGTCTGGCCAAGAGCCACAGGATGAGGACTTGGTGGTGTGGGAAGGGGAAGGAAGGAAGAGCAGAAGCAGGTCCCAGGTGGGTGATGGCTCCAGGGACATCCCAGTGCCTCCCTGTCAGCTCCAAGGCAGGGGAACAACTACCAGGAGATGACAAAAAAAATCACTACTGAGTGGAAGAGACAGTTCATGTTTTCTCTATTTCTATTTCTCTATTCTCTATCTGAACTAAAATGTGCAAATAAATAGGCACCACAGATGTTGGGTTCTCTGGGTGAGCTTCAGGGCTGTCAATAAGACTCACAGAATCACTTGGGTTGGCAGGGACCTTAAAAACCATCCCAATCCATCCCTCTGCCATGGCAGGGACACCTCCCACTGTCCCAGGGTGCTCCCAGCCCCAGTGTCCAGCCTGGCCTTGGGCACTGCCAGGGATCCAGGGGCAGCCACAGCTGCTCCAGGCCAGGGCCTCACCACCAGTAACCACATTAATTTCATGTAATCATTATTAGATGTGAAATACCCAAAGAAGAAGCCTGTACAGATGTCATGACACAGCAGATTTTACTGGATTGCAGCAGGCACCATGTTTGCCATCAGCAGACGAGAGTGGAGGAGTCACAACAGGCAGAGAGGTCACAGGGGGAGGGCACAGTGAGGCTTCACAGCGCCAGATGTGTCTGCTGTCCTTTCGTATCATCACCTCCTGCAGACAAGGTGTTAGACAGGAGTTTAGGGAGGATCTGTGGGCATGGAAAATATTCCTGCAGGAGCTCATTCAAACCACTTTCAGTGTAACACAAGAGGAAACTTGCAGGTGTTGGGAAGGCCCAGCCAGGATGTTGCCCAGGACATTCAAGGGGTGTTCCAGAGGCAGAGACTGCAGGACCAAGAGCCCCTGGGCAAGGGCAGCAAGGAGGACTCCTAGGAGAAAACTGAATTCAGGCAGATTTCCACAAGGATTTGCAAAGTGGCTAAGAGCGTGCCGGAGGACTGAGTCTTAGCTGGGTCCTGGGCTCCTCCTGGACAGAGATGATCACGTTGGGCTGGGCCCTCCACGATGGGGATGCTCCGGGATGGGGCACCCCACAAGGAACATCCAAGCAAGTCCCACCCCGAGCCAGCCTTGCAGCAGCACCAAAGACCTGCCCAGAGGAACAGAGAGCTTGTGTCACTTCTCCACCCTCAGAGCTTCGACTGGGCGCAGATGATCTTATGACAAGATCGATGGATCCTGATATAGCAGCACTCGAGATAAACGTTGCTGCAGAAGGGCTCTTGTGAGAGGATTGGGAGTGAAGAGGAGTTTGGAGGGACGGATGGTGAATGAGGAACAATGGGACATCACCAGCTGCTGGGAGCACTGTGCCACCTTTTGTACAAACACACCTTTTCAGGGCGACACTTCAAACTACCTGCAAAACCATTTCTTATTTCCAAGCCTTCTTTCCACAGTCCTTACAAACGCTTTCCGGCATCAGCGCAGCGGCGTTTGGATGTGTCTGATACTGAGAGCTCCCGAGTCACCGGCTCAGAGTGCTCCTGCAGCCCCAGACAGAGGCACCTACACCTCTGTAAGTGAGCACATCTCCTCAGCTCCAGGGAGGTGAGCATGGGCTCACCTCCTCCCTGCAATCCCCGGGTGCTTTGGAGGGATATGCTCCAACATCCCAGGCCTCATCATCATCCTGCCTTGGACCTGCTGTACGCTGGGGTGTTCAGTTAAACACCTACAAAATACCACCACTCCACATCTCCCAGCTGCCTCTGGTCAGACCACAACCGCATCAGCAGGAAAACAGTAATCCTGGCGCCTCAAAGCTGCCAGAGCACAGCCCAGCACGGCAGCACCGGAGCTCTCATCTCACAGGGGCTGGTGGCACATGGCACAGGGATCCCAATCCCTGCAAAGCCCAGAGGAGCTGAGGCACACCAAGACATCCTTTGAGCAGGACACACCATCTAGGACACAGATCCATAGATAGACAACAGCTTCTTCAGGGACCTGATTCCTATAACCACATCAGCTTTAATTTTTAAATTGACTTTAAAAAAACCCCAAACAAACCCACACAAACACATGAATAAAATTGGGAATCTTGCCCCACCCCTTGGCCAGGTAAAATCAGATGAAAGCTCCAGCTCTGGCTGATGCAGTGGCCAGGATCAGGAAGGGGAGGGAATGTTTATGAAATGGTTTTAACCAATTCAATTTTAAGGCAATTTGTGCGCAGCGGCAGAGGCAGCCCTGCCTGCAGCAAACAGGGAGCAGGCGGGATCAATGGCAGGGTGGAGGTGGGGGCAGGAAAGCAGGAGCAGCAGACTGTGGCATCGAGGCTAATGGTTTTGGAGTGATTTATTCCATGAGAAACACAGCTCAGAGCCACATGGGGTCTGCACCGGGAGTGCGGAGGGACAGTCCCCAACTCCGGGCAGGATCAATACCACACGCTCCAGGAAAAGCAGGAAACTTCTCCTCTTACAAGAATAAACAAATGACAATTAATGGATCCGATCAGGCTGTCTGCAAAACCCAAAACTTCTGCTGAAACCACCCTCCCACTCAGAAAGGTAAAAGCTCCAGCACTGTCCCAGCATTGCTCCTGGGACAGCCATTCCTCACAGCCACACCCTGGCCCTGCCACCTCACCCCCAAACAAAACCCTGCCGCCAGGAATGGGGATGGGCTCTTCATTTTCTGTACCAACAAGAGAAAACCCACGGAAAAATTTCCCACTCCTTCCCCAGCTTGGTCCTCAGCAGCAAAACTTGCCCTGGAGACACCATTTCCACCTCTTCCCAGCGGCCTCCATCCGTGCTTTGGATGAATATTCAAGGAGCGGAGGGCGAGAGCTGGTTTGGGGATGGAACAAAGGGAAGTGGCTTTCTGGACCCTGGTTTTGACAAATGAGGGCAGGAATCTCCTCTGATGGCTCCGCGTGCCCTGCGACGCGGGATCAGCAGCTCTGGATCTCTGCGCCGGCAAAAATTTCTGGGAATTGCTCCTGATGGTGTTTGCAGCCCAAGGATAACGCGCTGCTCTTTCCACATCCCACTATCTCCATGCCCAAGCACATATGGTCTGGCTAAATAAGAAGCCTTGGAAAGGCTGTCAACAAGACTAGAGGAAGGTGGGCATCTGTGCAGAAACATATGTATGTCCCAGCACTGCACTGCGAGCACCGAGAGGATGCCCAGAATCCCACCAAAACCAGCAGAACTGGACCAGGGACACTGTGGCTGCCGCTTCCCTTTGTGCTGTGGGACTGCAAACCCATCCTTCTGCTTCCAAGGAGCTTCCTGCCAGGATCTCTGAGATGTTCCCTGCTCTGGTCCAGCATTTCAGGGCATTGCTGCTCCAAGCCCTTGTTTATAGACCCACTTATGTGTTTGCTTCAAAGTCTTGTGTGTTTGCTTTATGTTCATCTGTGAAAATTTCCCCCACGGTTCTAAAGGCAGTGGAATAATCTACTATTTCAACCCGCATTCCTCAGAGAATTCTGCAGTTTAAAAAAAAAAAAAAGAAAGAAAAAAGAAAAAAGGGAAAAAAACCTGGTTGAATTTGATTAAACCTTTGGAATCTCTCCAATATTTCCAGTTATTCCATCTGTAGAAACACTCTACTGGCACTTGGCACACTCAGAGCTTTAACTGCCTTCTAAATCAGCAGCAGTTCTGCCTAACAATTTGGCATTTGCACAGTGCCTTGTAAATCACCCACCTTACATCTCTGGGTACGAGGACCAAACCTCCAAAAAGCCCATTACTGCCTCAGAGAAATTCTTCAGGAAGAAAATACCTTCTTATGGGCTTGTCTCTTGACAAAAAGAGGGGGACACTGGCATTCAGTGGGCACGGTACCGACACCGAGGCTCCTGGGGTTACTATGGCACTAAAATGAAACCCAACGCAGCCAGCTGGTTGCCACACTGCTATTAGAGCTTCTTTTCTGTTTCTGACCTTTCTTGAACTCTACTAAAGGCATGAATCTGTACCAAATCTACCCAGGATCTAAGGTTGATGCAAGGTGAAGGTGTTGGTGTCCTGGTCCTCCTGGCGGGCACCACGGAGGGAATAAATTACAATTCCATCGGCTGGGATTTGTTTGGTTGTTTGGGGTTTGGTGGGGATTTTTTGTTGGGTTTGTTTTTTTTTGGAAGTCAGGAACCAGGCTCGGAACGGCTGCAGCTCCAAATCAAGCCACAAAGCAGCAGGAAAGCACTCAGCAATATCAGCAGCGATTTGTGCATTTCTTGCAAACAAAGAGCAGAGAAGGTCGGCGTTGTTACCTCCCTGCTTCCACCTCTTTTGTCTTCCCAAATCGTTGGAGGCTAAAAACCTCCCCTTCTCAAACTGCTCCTGGCTCCAAGCTCTTCTGAAAACCCTATCCCCTTATCTTTATCCACACCTGATCCTCTTTTATGCCTCCCCATCGACAAAGTGTAAGAAAATCATCAATTTAAGCACTACGCTCGTGCCTTGCCCCTTGCCTGTGCCTCAGATGTTGTTTTCTCTGAGTCCTTCCCAGCATGGATTTGGGCTCCGAACTGTATAGGGGGAGATATAAAAACAAGGAAGAAGAGGACAAGGCAAAAAAGAAAAGAAACACGTGGAGTTAACTCTCCTCCTCCTGCTCTTTGCTTCTAAAAGCTCACTGATTTTCACACGTGCTGTGACCCTGCAGCATCAGAAACCCAGGGTCACCTGAGGACTTTGAGACAGTCCCTGGGCCACGTAGGGTGACCACTTGGAATGTGCCAGCAGGACAGAGTTCAGGGCTTTGTGATTAAAAAGGGCTGGGAGGGAATTTCTGACCTGTTTGTGCAGGTGGAGATCCAACATGAAGAGTAGAAGCGCTCTGGGCCTGCTCCACTATGAGAGGTAGTGACTCCAACTGGTTGACTCATTAATATTCTTTAGGAATTAGTGGCTTAATTGATGCTTCCCATGCTAACAGTTAAAAAATTGCACTTTGTCCATCCTTTTGTATCCTTTGCTCGTGCCCTGCTTGGTGTCTTTCTTCTTTCAACTCCGAGGAGGAATAATTTCCCTCCTTGGCTGCACTAAGAGACCTGCAGCAGCGAGCACCCACAGTGTCCTTCACCCATTTTTAATCGGTTCATCAAGCAGGGATCCTACATCCACCAGGTACCAGCAGGATCCTGTGCCACATCCACAAGCCGGG
Organism: Donacobius atricapilla; assembly: GCA_013397315.1. Lineage (NCBI taxonomy): Eukaryota > Metazoa > Chordata > Aves > Passeriformes > Mimidae > Donacobius > Donacobius atricapilla. The sequence goes on along the minus strand of WBMY01003003.1, from coordinate 89,030 downwards.
GCTTTGGGTTCCACAGTAAAGAGCTTAACCCGCCCTGCTGCAAGGAGCTGGCGGGGACGGGGTGTCACTGGGACACCCAAGGATGCTGCACCCCCGGCGCGTCCCTCCTGCCTCCAGCACCGCCCTGGGTGAGCTGCAGGGGCTCCAGCACCGCCCTGGGTGAGGCGACAGGGCGCCAGCACCGCCCTGGGTGAGGCGACAGGGCGCCAGCACCGCCCTGGGTGAGGCGACAGGGCGCCAGCACCGCCCTGGGTGAGGCGACAGGGCGCCAGCACCGCCCTGGGTGAGGCGACAGGGCGCCAGCACCGCCCTGGGTGAGGCGACAGGGCGCCAGCACCGCCCTGGGTGAGGCGACAGGGCGCCAGCACCGCCCTGGGTGAGGCGACAGGGCGCCAGCACCGCCCTGGGTGAGGCGACAGGGCGCCAGCACCGCCCTGGGTGAGGCGACAGGGCGCCAGCACCGCCCTGGGTGAGGCGACAGGGCGCCAGCACCGCCCTGGGTGAGGCGACAGGGCGCCAGCACCGCCCTGGGTGAGGCGACAGGGCGCCAGCACCGCCCTGGGTGAGGCGACAGGGCGCCAGCACCGCCCTGGGTGAGGCGACAGGGCGCCAGCACCGCCCTGGGTGAGGCGACAGGGCGCCAGCACCGCCCTGGGTGAGGCGACAGGGCGCCAGCACCGCCCTGGGTGAGGCGACAGGGCGCCAGCACCGCCCTGGGTGAGGCGACAGGGCGCCAGCACCGCCCTGGGTGAGGCGACAGGGCGCCAGCACCGCCCTGGGTGAGGCGACAGGGCGCCAGCACCGCCCTGGGTGAGGCGACAGGGCGCCAGCACCGCCCTGGGTGAGGCGCAGGGGCTCCAGCACCGCCCTGGCACGAGGGGCTGGAGCAGGAGTCGGGATCCTCACTGGGAGCTTCGGAGAAGGAGAGCTAAGCTCAGCTAAATGCTCCCCACCAGAGCTGGGAGAGCATCAGATTTGCGCCGCTCATCTCTGCAGCCACTCTGCACACGAGGAAAATGTCTGTTCCCTCCCAGCCAAAACCCCTAAAAATAATAACTAAGCAGAGCTGTGCCTGCAGCCAGCGATGCATACGAGATGACGGCCTTCTCAACACGAGAGCAAAAGGGCAAATGAATCACATTACACTCCATGAATAAAAACAGAGTCTTAATGCACAGCGACTTAATGATTCCGTTCTGGATGCACGAGACAGCCTGGCCTCGTTTGCAGAGGTGCTGAGCGGTCCCCAGTCCCACTCAGCGCCTGCGGAGAGCCAGGACTGAGCTCTCCCCAGACCCCTCCACTCGGAGGGAATCCCCCCCCGGCAGGGAGGCTTTCCCTGGGGTCTGTGAAATACCAGCTCTCAGCAGCTGGCCTGGGCTGAAAGACCTCGAATCTCAACCTGCGGCACCCGAATCCATCCCTGGGAAGGCGGGATTAGGGGCTGCAGCTCTGTTGGAACTGTGCTTTTATTTCATGCAAAGTGAAGAGGAACAAGCCCTGCCCACGATGGTGGCCCTGGGGCAGAGAGGGTCCTGAACCCAGCCCCAGAACGTTCTCACTGGCACCAGGAGGCAACAAAGAGCGTTTTCCCAGCCCACCTGGGCACATTCCCTGTGCACAAGCGTAAGGGGATGGTGGCACAAGGCACCTGAAATGGAGAAAACAGCATTTCCAAACAACCTCCTCAGCCAGGTGCTCACGGAGCTGTTACAGAAAAGCACATTATGGAGCAATGGCAGAATAAAACCCAACCCCACTGTCGTGGCATTATTGGGAAGGGGCTTCTGCACGGCACAGCTCACAGGGAGAGTGGGAATCGCCTGCACTGGGACCCTGCTGGGGTGCTGACCACGCCAACGCCCCTCTCTGGGCTTTCTGGGTTCCCTGTGGCATTTAAACCCAATCCTGCTCCCATTTTGTTTGGTAAACCTTGCTAGTCCCTTCTAAATGTCTCCTGAAGGGTGGGATTTCCCACAGCAGCTCCAGTGTCACATCCCTGTCACATCCACGAGGCAGGCAGTGTGGGCTGCACCCCAGGCTGGCAGCAGCCTTCTCGGGAGGGACTGAAAATCCTCCATACCTTCACTGATTTCCTCCATCTGCTTGGAAAATACAGCCCAGGACAACCTCTCCCAAACAACATCAGTCCTCTGGCAAACAAAAGGAAGTCAAAGGCAAACTATTTATTGCCAAACCCTCTTCCTTCGTTGTAAAATACTGCTTAATTTTATCCCTCAGGCATCTATTATCTCATAGCCCATATTATTTTTCCAGCTATTACAGCTTAATTTTCCCCATCCAGAAAGTCCGTACAGACACCAGCCAATTTCCGTCTTGGCATAATTGTTTAGGAGAAACAAGCAGCTGTTTCACTGGGGTCCTAAAGAATTGAGGGGGAATCAATGCTTCTCCTTTCTTTGTCCACAAGAAACCTTAGGGCAAAGTCACATGTCCTCTGCCACCAGCATTGTCACCCTGCCAGGGGACACTCTCTGATCAGGGGGGACCCTGCAGAGGGAGGAGAAGCTGGGGGATCCACCAGACCCCTCATTTACAACCTCACACTGCACTGGAAATTAAGGTGAGCATAAAAAGTCGTTATTTTTTTACTTTAAATAAAAGCTGCTGTTTTTAATCAAAGCTTAAAACCAAAAGTAAAACCTGTGGCTAATCGTATCTGCCTGGACTGCTTCTGTTTCCCATTTCTGATAGAATTTGTTTTACCTCTTGTCGGTTTGGTGGGGTTTTTTACCAGCAAAGCTTCTGTGGGGGCTCAAAGCATTTCACAAAATGCCAACCCTGGCCATGCAGGTAAACACAGGACATTCTCCAGGCACAAAGTCCATAACCCTTGTTTTGGTGAGACTTTGGAGAAGTGATTACCAGCATCAGCACACAACTGAGAGAGGTGGAGGTTTGTAGGAGAGTCCCCAGGAAACCATCTCTGCTTCCCAGACTAGCATGGGGCAGATAAAGGATAGCAAACAAGCTTCGAAACTCCCACCGAACAAAAATGATTGAGGCAATTAAGAAGTATACAAAATTGCAAAATATTGTAAAGGAATGAGCAAGTCACTGGCGCAATCTGTGAATGTCCAGGTGTGTCTGTGTGGGTGAGGTGGACAGAGAGCCAGGAGCCCATCTGGCCTGCATTCCCAGCAGCACCTTCCATGCAGGGGTGTGTCACAGGAACATGGAATATCCTGAGCTGGAAGGAACTAACAAGATCATTGAATCCAGCTCCTGGCCCTGCACAGGACACAATCCCATCTTGACCCTTGCGGCAATATCCCAACCCTCCTGGAGCTCTGGCAGCTCAGGGCCGTGCCCATTCCTGAGGAGCCTGGGCAGTGCCCGGCACCCTCTGGGGCAAGAACCTTTCCTGATCTCCAGCCTAACCCTGCCCTGACACAGCTCAGCCCTTCCCTGGGTCCCGTCCCTGGGATAGGGATGTATTTCCGCCTAATTCTAATTCGGGTTGAACATTTGCTGAGCCACTGCTGATACCCTTTTCCCTGCAGACATAGCTATTGATGGCAGCATTGGGATTCTGGGTGCTTGTGGAGTTGACTTTTTGTGTCACAAAGCACCTGCACATCCAAGAGTTCCCTGGTGAGTGGGCAGGAAGAGATTTGTGATAATGGAGGGAATGGGAAAACATTTCTTTGGGACCATGGAAGAGCCCTGACGGGCTCAGCACGTGGCTAAAGGACAGAGCATCCCTCACATCCTCCTTCATTTTAACACTTTATTGCTGCTCCTGAAAAAACCAGCATTCTCCTTTCCTGTCCTGGCTTTAGATGTTCAATTAAAAAAGCAGCTCCCAGGGCAATGGGAAGCACCAGAGCTTTGCTCCAGCCTTGTCCAGTGGGTGTTCCCAGAGCAAACAGGAACTGCAAGGGAAGGCCGGGTGGCAGTGAGTCAGGGAGGCAGAAAGGCGTGAAAACAGGATGAATGGGAAGGCAATAAACCCACAGTATTTCACCGTGGGACTCAGCTCCTGGATCACCTCCATCCATCAGCACGAGCAGAGCCAGGCAGGGCTGTGCTCACATCAGTGCCACGGGCACAGGAGCGGCCGCGGCCACGTGGGAGCATCACCAAGCCACGGGCTGAGGCCACGCAACATCCAGCACCTCCAGCACCTCGGATCCCCCTCCAGAACAACGGGAAAAACACTCCAGCTTTTACCAGCATCTCACATGAGGCATGGGAGAAAAAGTGATGGAGCAAATCCCGTGACCAGGAAAAGCAGCAAAGCAGGAAAGGCATTGATGGTGGATGCAGCATTGAAAATGCCCTGCTCAGGGACTCTGTGCAGGAAGGATGAAAAGGGCTCACCCGTCCCAGGTCTGACCTGCTTCAGGAAGAGGAATCTGAGGAATATGTTTAAAAAGGAAAAGTTGTTCCCTTTTGCGAAAAAATCTGAGAAACAATTCAAAGAATCAAATCAGAAAAAGGTCACCCCCAAAACTCCCAGTGTCCTTTCATCCCCCATTTCTCCTGGAAGCACAAAGCATGGCAGCTTCTTTTTGGGTCCAAGATGGGAAACCTCCTCTCTCTCTTTATCTACAAAGTAATCACAAAAACATCACCAGGAAACAGAGGATGGGAACTACCTCAGTGCTTTATTTTCTGGAGCTCCAGTCTGTTTCAGGAGGAGCCACTTCTTTTTCAGAAGGACCTCGACAGGTTCCTGCACCTCCTGCCATTGCTGCCCATCTCCTGCTCCAGAGATCCAGCCACAATTTCACAGCAAAAATAGCCGTGCACAAGCTTTGCCTGCACATCAGGCTCATGGCATTTCACAGAGAGCTGGCACCTCCCAAACCACAGAACTCTGCAGCATCCCCAGTGACCCACAGCTCGGACACAGGTTGGGGTAACCCACCCAGGCTGCAAATAAATCCCACCACTCTCTCCCCAAAAAGAAGCAAATTCCCCGTTAGAGCTGCAGCGAACTCAGGCAATCAGCAAGAAGAAAGCTTTTTAAAGAGATATAACCCAGCATTTCTGTGTTGAAACACACACCACAGATGGTGAAGCAGACGAGGATTAATTCATGAATCATATTTCTTAAACGATACAATCTCTTTTTTCACTTCCATACTTTCCCTTTTTGACTCAGAAGCAGGGATTTAAGATGCCCTTCCCAGATATGAATATTGCATGAACAAACATTGCAGGAGTAAGAAAAAAAAAAAACAACAAACCCACAACAGCAATAAATCAGAAACCCCAGATGTTTAAAGAGAAGTTCTCAAATGCAAGCGAAGGCGTATCCTGTCCATCTACATGAGAACATGTGTGGAAATACAATATATGCAAGCACAGAGCTGGGAATGGGGTGGGAAAACGAACTCCCCACCATTTGGAGCTCACTAATGCTTCAGCCAGGGTTCTGAATTTCACAAAAGCTGATTTTCTATCTCCTCCTATCTCATTCGCCACGCTCACAGCGAAAGGAAAGCCTGAAGGCAAACATTTCCAGGGAGAGGCCTCCTCACTCTGCCATTCAGTTTATGCCTCCTCCAGCCCCATCAACGCTTCCCTTCGGAAAATCCCGGCACAGGCACCGCCAGGTTGCTCTCCAGGAAAAGCTCACGGAGCTGAGGGACTGCAGAGAGCAGGAGCAAGGCAAAACATCCTGCCCCACACACACAGCTCACCACCCCAGCTGAGAGGGGTTTGAAGGGGGGAAGAGAGAAGGAAATGACACAAGAGCTCTTCAGCAGCGGGAGACTCCGATATCCCGGCTCCCTCTCAGCTGGGAAGCTCCTTCAGACCAGCCAAAGCCACGCCAACCTGTGCAGAGCCTCTGCCTCCACCCAGGCAGGGGCAGACACGGATCCAGGGGGAGCAGAACCAGCACCAACACTCCAAACTGCCTCTCCCGGGCACTTTCTCACCTTTCTTTGGTCAGCAAAGCAGCATTTCAGTCATTTTTTCCCCTTTGCACGCAGAGCAGCAGTGTGTGTGCTTAACAGCTTCTTTGCACAGTCTTGCACTTCCCATTGTAGCTTTACACACAGAATAAGAGTGGAAAAAAAATCACTTACCCTTCAATTATTTCAACCTTTCCCTGCTCTGTGCGTGACGTGGGCTTCTCTTTTGGTTACTATTTCCAGATTTGGTCTTTGGGTAGGTGAATGGAAGAGGAGAATGACAGGAGTTGTATTTGATGATGATGGAGACTGTAAAATAAAGAGAAGCATTTTCAGTGCAGAGCAGTCCTCCCCTATACGTACAGATCAGATTATATTAAATTAAATTAGTGACACCTACATAAATGCTTCCTACTGTTTTTATGCACACACACAAATATCACAACTGTCAAGGAGAATGCGGCTGTCAGTGATACGGCAGGGGGGAAAAAAGAGCAATTTCTAAAATGGAAGGGAAAAAAGGAAATCTAGGCTAACAACCAGCATCTGAGCAGCAGCAGAGGGGCTGCTGCTGGGCTGCAGGAGGGCCAGGAGGCAGCTGGAACTGCCATGGGAATACTGGAAAGGGCTGGAGCAGAGGACAGTGTGGAAGGCGCACGGGTAGAGAAACCGCCACAGCAACCCTCACAAAACGCTCCTCTGCTTCCCAAAATACCACATCAGCTTGTGAGAAAGCAAGGAAGGAGCCGAGAGCTTCAGGAAACACAATTCCCCCATCCCCTGGAATGATGGAAGGACTCCTAGCACGGGAAGGGATTAATAACGTGGTCATCGTAGCAGCAAGTACCTCCCGAAAAACCAGATTAATCTCCCACCATCTGCTTTAATAGCAGAATTTCTGCTAAGTGGTTTTCCCCTACACAGCCCCACATATCCATGTAAACAGACAAACAAACCATTTGGCTTCCCGCAGTCCCGGGGAACGCAGCTGCTCCGAGCAGGGCTCGCTGCCTTTGACACGCTGCCAGGGTTGAATTCCTGCCATCCCATTTCCTGCTACACCTCTCCCCACACCAACTCCGTGCCCTGGCTTGGGGTACCCCCCTAATCACTGCCCATCAAACATGGCAGCCTGGGATCCTTAAAGCATCGTCTGATTGTAGCTGAGAAAAACAAGGGAGGTGAGGAACGAGAGGAGTGGACTTCCATGCTATTATTTTCCTCGTGACAATTCTCCCATCCTCTGTATGCAACTGGCACCTCCAGCACCGAGAGTCCCAGCCCAAACGCTGAAAACACCCCCCAAAAAACGCGTATTTACAAAATCACTTCGGAGATGCCATGGCAGGCAGCGGAAAAAACCAACCCCCTGAGTCAAGGAGATTGTCTGCTTGGTTGGAAAAACACAAAGGTCACTGCAAGGAGTATATAAAAATACATGCTAACATTGAAGAGGTATAAACATAACACTAAATAACGCTTTTTATACCCAGCTCAGCATTTAACACTTGCCCAAAGGCCTTTGATAAATCCCAGGTGCCTGAACAAAGCAAGGAAGCTTTTTCATTGCTATTTAGCAAAACAGGGAAAGTAAAGCACAAGAGAATAAAACTGTTCAAGACATCAAGGACCGAGTCAGAAAGAAACAGCCAGGTCCCCACATCCAGCTCTTCCATCGCCAAATGCCCTGCCAGGCTGCTGGATGGAAATAGAAATACTATTGTTAGCCCCAAGCCATGCAGACTCATTGACATTTATTTTAGTGCTATAAAATATATTTTTAAATACTTGAAGAAATAATCCGGAGGAAGTGCTAAAAGCTTGGAGCATATTTTCAATATGTCCCAGCTTTTCCAGGGAGATTTGAGACCTCCTGGAAAGACAGCGACCGTCTCAGAGGCTGAGGAGACAGCGTCAGGACATGCAATTCCCTGCCCTTGCTTCTGCTCCCAGGTTGTTCAGTAAGAGGGAAATCTAAAAATGTCATCGATTTTAATTACTCGTGGACAGCAGAATCCCCAAAGTACCGCTTCCCACGTGTTTTTAATGAGTGTGGGTGTTTATATGCAAATAACAGTTGGAAACAGAGGAACCTGATGCCTGTGGGGTCACCTCCTGGCCAGCAGAAACCCTTCAGCAGGGACAAATCCTGCTGTGAACCTTCCCCAGAGCCCCAGGTCCCGACACCTCATCCCAAAGGTTCATGGAGACAAAGCATGGCAGAATTACCAGGAGCATCTCCCCATCCTTGGGAGGAGCAGCAGCCCTCCCAAGATCCTCCAGCTCTTAGGAGAGGGGTTTGGGGTTGGTTAAGAGGAGCAGTGCTTATTCCAGAGATGTTTATTCCATAAGCACATCCCGAGGAAACCATGGTGTGGGAGAAGAGATTCAACAAAGAATGGGATCCAGAGGTACACAGGGACACACAGAGCACAGCGCCCTGTTTCTGCCACACCCAAATGGATCAAGCGTGTGGAGGATCCATTTTATCTTAAATAAACACTGCATAACACAACTCCTGTTTTCCATCTGACCCAGCCAGCCTTGGATAAAATAAAATGGGAGGAGCCAGGGACAGAGGGGAAACAGTTCTCTCCCTTTTCCTTGTCAAAATCTTATTGGAGATTTTGTGTTTCTTAGGCTCCCCATGATTTTGGACAGGTCTTTAATCAGTGTTTTGTTGGGGCAAACAAAGGACCAAGACCATTTGTGCAGTTCCAGAGCAGGTTCAGTAGATGTCCACTGTGATTTGCCATGCCAAGCGTGGAGACAACACCTTCCCAGCATCAAGAGGCCAGCCTGGCACAGAGCAGTGGCCACGGGACGGCACAACAAAACTGGGGGAGCCAGTGCTCCGAGATTTCAAGGCACTGCTTTTCCCCTGGAGCAGATGGCAGCAGTTTGGGTGCCCGCCCCTCAACAAAACCTGCACCAGCTGCACCAGGCACCAAGTTCAAAGTCAAAAGGAACATTTGTTCTACAAGAAAACACACTGCCAACGACCCCTAACAAATTGTAGCTGCTGGAAGAGTCGGCTCAGAGCACAGCAGCATTTCTCAGCCCCGTTGTTACTGCGGGCTCTGTGCTGAACGTGTGAGTGGCAATGCAGGCGCAGCCACAGTTTGTGTCTCAGTACAAATTACAGAGCAGCACCACAGACCTGGAGAGGCAGCTCTGCGCTTCCCTGCATTGCTTCCCTCACGTTTTGATGCCCATTAAATTCCTTCCCATTTAGTTGCTTTATTTCGGCTCCTCGCTGCATAAAAACGTTCCGCGAGCGCTGAAGCCGAATAAATAATGGCAAAACTTTCCCTGCAAAAACTCCAAGAGCTGTTATGTAAAGCAGGGAGGGGATCAGCAGATAGAGACAACTCGGAGGCAACCTGAGAGTTGGGATTCTGTGTCAGCTCGACACACAGGGGAAATAACCCTTTAATCCAGTGCAGTGTATTTCATTTACTGTAGTGTTATCCAGTTCGAAGATGTTATGAAAGGAATCCCTGGAGAGACTTAAGACTTCAAAACCAGCCTGAGTTTGAACTTAATTCCACTGTTGCAAAAGGCTGGAGCTGTGGAAGATGACCTTTTCCATACCTTGGATGCCAGGAGCCATCCTGCCTCATAATGTCACGCCAAATTAGAATATTCTTTTTGTTTTACTCGGGATTTTGTTTTGTCTTTTCTTTTTAATTAAAAGCATCTGTCACTGTTAATGAAACAGGGGAAAAGAGAAGAAAAAATATCAGTAACACAAAAAAAACTAAAGCTGGTGGTGTCCAGAGAGCTGGAGAGAGTCAAAAAGCTGCATAATTAACAGAGGAACTTTCACCTCCCCGTGAGATCATCACCAGAGCCCAGGACAGGACCAAAGGCTCACCAGAGCCATCTCCTTGCTGTTCCTGAGCAAAACAAAGGGATGCTCCCCACACACACCCCCCAAATCCCACAGGCAGCAGGACCTTGGGTGGTCTCTTCTCCAATAGGAAATGAGAGGGAAAATACTTTTGAAGTGCAAATCCCAAACTTGTTCAGGTCTTGCCAAGGTTATCCTGAATGAAAGTTCAGAAATACATGAAAAAAACCCAACCCATAAATCCATGCTAGTGAATCAGAAGGTGGTGGAACCCCAGGGATGAAGGTGTGTGGTCTCATCATTCACCAGCTGCAGGAGCTTCACTACCCAGGGGGTATTTTTAAGGAACCCTGCAGGAATTCATTGAACAAGTCATGGAAATTCCAATTAAAGTTGTTCACTACTGTTAACTGCCTCCATGGACTTTCCTATCTGGAGGTGAACCATAAAAGGCCAGTTTTCACTCGCTGCATCTTCCAAGTCACATTGTGAGTGCAATTAAATGTAAATTTGCATTTTCCAAAAATAGGGTTCCCCCACAAAATACTAAATTAATTACAAAATGTATTCCTAATGTGAAATTATTTAGCCTGTTAAAGCGGTACAAACAGCTTTATTGGATCATTAATGGTTAGAAATGTTCAGTCAGCACAGTTGGAAAAAATGTAAACTAAATATGTCAAGGATACGTTGCTTTCTCCTCTCACTATTTTTTTAATGTCTTATTTCATGGTAGATAACTGAAAAATCTTTTTACCTGACTTAGTAAGAGGCTCATTTACTCATGCAAATTTAAAATCAAGTGTCATAATACAATGAAATTATAAAAACATATCAAAAAGGAGTTAGTGAGTCACTAAATTTAGCTCCTAATGGAGTTCAAGCTGTCTTATACAGTTGTATGTTAATGGGAAGAGCTCTGGTGGTCTGTAAACATCAGAGCAGAGCACAGGAACCATCCCACGTGCCCGGGGTTTCTGGAGAAGCCCTTTGGGTTTCCAGCCCTCCACACCTGAGGAAATCTAAAGAAAAAAGCTCAGATTTTGATACCTGTCAAGGGGAGGAATACACCCAGCATTAAATAAATGAAAACCCATCGCTCCGAGCTCTGGGCAAACCCCAGGTTGTGCAGAGCCACATCCCAAGCCCTGGTACCAGACCTGGGCTGATTTGCAGGCATGATCCTCAACATCCATAGGGATTTTCCTAATCCATACAACATCTTAGGGCTGGGGGAAGCACTGACTTTGTGGGCTGGAAGGTACTGATCAACACGAGGGCTTGGCTGCGAAGCTGGGGAGATCCACCTAACAAAAGAAACAACGGCAGCAATCCAGGTGCCAGGGCAGGAGCAGGATCCTGGCTGGGGTTTTTGTCACTCACTGATAATCCAAGGACAGCACTAACACGAAGTCTTTATGTTCTGAAACAATCTCATTCCAGGAGTGAAAAAAGACGGTGCAAGAGAAGAAAAAGGGAGGGCCAAGGTTATGAGATGATCAGTGCACTCAGCAGAGCTCCAATATCCATCAAAACCAAAGCACCTACTGGGCAGGGTGGGAAAAAGGGGCCTCTGCAGAGAAATTGGCTTCAGATACAGGGAGGCAACTTCTTAAAGGTGAAAATTTCCCTTTAACACCTTCCAGTGCCCAAAGGAGCTCCAGAAGAGCTGGAGAGGGACTTGGGACAAGGCATGGAGGGACAGGACACAGGGAATGGCTCCCAGTGCCAGAGGGCAGGGCTGGGTGGGAGATTGGGCAGGAATTGTTCCCTGGCAGGGTGGGCAGGCCTGGCACAGGTGCCCAGAGCAGCTGTGGCTGCGCCTGGATCCCTGGCAGTGCCCAGGGCCAGGCTGGACAGGGCTGGGAGCAGCCTGGGACTGTGGGAGGTGTCCCTGCCATGGCAGGGGTGGGACTGGATGGGATTTAAGGTCCCTTTCCATCAGCCCATTGTGGGATTCTCTGACAGCCCTGTCCATGGGGGCAGGCTTGGGTTTGGGTCCCAGCCCAGCAGGACAAGGTGGCTGCAGCAGAGGGGACGGAGGGAGAGTGTGGCCTCATGCAGCCCCTTCCTCTGCTGAAGGGCAAAACTGGGGCCCAGCACCCCTCGAAAGGAAGAAACAAATATTCCCAGTGCTTCCTGACCTGGCAGAAAATCATGAAAATAAGGCCCTGTAAGGAGAAGAGGCAAGGGAACTAATGGGAAAACATCTCATTGCATTAAGGGCTGTGTTAAAGGTTTACAACATCATCTCCAGACAGGTCCACTGATACTCCTGAACCTTCATCGATCCACAGGTCAAACCAGGAACGAAAAATATCAATTTTAGAAAATATCACTGCCTGAGATACAATAAACCTACCCTGTCCCTGTGCACAGGTAAATAGACAGACCTTTCCATGTGAGAGCGAAATCTTCCACAGAGCTTGGCTGTAACTACAAAATCCCTGACCTGTCCCTGTCTGTAAAACTCACAGGCTGATACAAGGAATTAGGGAGATGTCCTACATAACTGCTTTAATTAATTTGTGAAATTTTGCACCCTTCTTGGAGGCGGGCGACGTGGCCCTCTGTGCACCCTTGGATTGCCACCACTCTCAATTTTATTTTTATCCCGAGTTCGATACGAATCAGGCTTCGCAAAAGACAAAACAACCCACTGTAATCATCCAGCATGCCAATTAAACTAAAATATACCCTGGAAATTAAAATTAAATGCCATATCTATGAAAAGCAGCAGACAGCTTCCTCAGAAACAACAAAAAAAGCCCATATTATAGGAACACGACCGTGGCAGCCCAAAATCGGCACCAAAGCACTTACATAACTTACTACCATCCTTCACATCTGCATACTGGAGGTCTTCATCAAACTGGGTATGTTTTTGCACGTTTATCATCAAGATTTATTGAAGTTGATTCCATAAATTTCATTGAGTTGTTCACTGCTGCTATTTGTTTCCAAGGCAACAAATGCACTTTGCCCAAGCTGCACAGTACATCACAATTGTTCAGAATTTGGGGGTCCCTGCCCCTGGTGCAGCACAGCACCAGCACCTCCCAACACCAGCTTGGCAGTGCTGACAATTAACAAATTGGAGGGGGATTTCTGGAAAAAATAACCCTTATTAGGGCAGAAAAATGTCAAATGAAGTAGGCAGGGAGCAGGCTGCTGGCGAGAAGGTGGGATTTGTGCAAAGCCCCCGCTCCCATCTCATTTACACCTCGGATGGCTGGAGGTTGAGAAATCCATTTGCGGGTTCAGGAGGAGCTGGAAGGTTCTTTCTGCACAAAATAATGACAGAAAGTCGCCTTCCTGTCATCGCTGTGGAGAAAGGGACAAAAGAAGTAGTGAGGGGGATAGAGAAGAGGATTTACAAACACTGCACAAGCGTCTCCCCAGTGGCAGCACCCAGGAGCCAGAGCCTGTGGCACAGAGAACTTGCAGGCAACCTTGGAATGGTTTGGCTCGGGATAAGAAAAAAAAGCCAAGCACCAACTGAGAGGAAGCATGACTGCCTTTCATGCCCTTCGAAAAGTGGCATCAGGGCTGTCCTGGCGCCGCCAGTGCTGGAAAAGCTCAGGAGCACCTCTCCCTGTGCAGCACAGCCCCGAGGCACACGCACACTGCTCATCCACACAGCATCCTCAGAACGTCTTGTAAATAAGTGACGGTGACAGAGGCAACCTCGGCTGCAGGAAGGCAAAATTCAAACGCAGCAGACCAAGGCAAAACCAGGTTCTGCTCCTGGAGACTCCTCTGGGAAAAACCTCCCACAAAAAGCCATTCCATCAGCATTTCTAAAAACAAAACCAATCTTGGCCACAGCGATGATGTTTCAACAGGATACTGCATTTTTCTGAAGATAGTGAAGATATTTCTGTTTATCTGTCATAAGCAAATATCCATGACTGAAAGGAGTAGCTGCCAAACTCAGCACAGCAGTGCTGGCCGGTACAGACTGAACTGGAAACCTCATGGTGTGAGTCAGGGAAACCTGAAAACCATTCAACTTCCAAACCCTGTCACCAGAGTGCCATGTAGCTGCAGAGGAGACAGCCCCAATTATCCAAAGCACAGGAAGCTGCAATCCCTTCCCTTTTCCCCTTTTTTTTAAACAAAATTGCTCTTTGTTGGGTAGCACATTCCCTTGGATTCCCAGAGCGATCAAAAAAGACAGCATCCCTGATGACAAAAGCCACTCGTTTTTCTGCTTTCAGCCTCAGAAACGTTGAAGGACTGTTTGCTTTTTTACAAGTGCAAGCCCACATTTAAGAGGAATAAAGAATTTCTCTGGCAGGCTGGATCAATGATGCAGCAAGCCAAGCATGCGACCTCCCGCAGGGAGCCCGGGTCCGGCGCTCCTGGAAACAATAAAATAACCTTACACTGCTCCTGATCGACTGCACAATGTGGGAAAGGGGGGGAAAACTTCCTCCTGACCCTTGATGCAATGAGCCACCCCTTCAGCTGTATGAACCGATGGCTTTCATCAACACTGCTATGATCAGGCATTTCATCCCCTTCTCCCCTTCGTCAGACTGGCACCCACGATGCCAACCCTGCCTTCAGAGCCGTGGCAGTGGCTGCAGCCCATGAATCGCCCTCTTCTTCCAGGAATGATGTTGGAAACAGACGGTCCTTGCAGTCGGGCGACGGCTGAAGAACATCCCACGCTGCCGAAAACACTGAATGTAAGGATATTCTCCAGCCAGCAGCACAAAAGCAGGGGAAGGTATAAATAGCCTTTGAGGAGGGCGTATAAATAGCTGTAGGTAACATTTGTATGCTATAAAAACCCTTCATTTTAGGCCCAGCTTCGCAAGAGCGAGTTTCCTTTCGCAACACTTTGGAGACCGGCTTCCCCTCGCCTTGCAGTCAGCACAGCGGGGAGAGGGCAGGGACTGCTCTGAATCCACTACTGCACCCCTGGAACAATGGTGGGAATGAATTTCCCTCGGGGTTTCAAAGAGATCCTATCAAGGCCTATCCTAATATGAGACCAAAAATCAGATCTATTGGGTTAGATCCTCCTGCGGGTGACAGGCATGGGGCAGCGGGGGGCTGGAGGGGGGTGGTGATTTTCATGTGCCTTCCTTGGGACATAAAACCCAAGTGATTCCGTGGCCACACACGCATCTCATGCTGTCCCTCTCCAAAACAAATCCTGTCTGCCTCCTGAAGTGGGCATGGGGCGCTGCCAGCTCCAGGCTGGGTGAGCACAGCCCGGGAGCGCGTGTGCAGCGACAGCAGCACCTGCACACCACGCCGCCCCTCTGCCTCCCTCCCACCCGCCAGAGCCATTCTTACCAACCAGCAGAGGATAAAAATGCTCCTAAAAAGGCCTTGTTTTCCTCCCAAGCTATCTGCTGGCGGTACAGGCTGTGGGTTCACACAGCCAGAGGAGTGGGAATTTCACATGTTGAGCGGCTCAGCTCGGCTGTCCCATCTCCTGTGCCGCAGCATCAGCACCCCCAAAGATGCTCCAGCCCAACCTCATCGCTCCCAACACCCCCCCTGACAAAGCAGCGTCCTGGCACATCCACACAGCCACGATCCCACCTCACATCGCTCTCAAAATCCCCGCGGAGGGCCCAGAGGAGCCAGGCAGGGAGCAGCCGCCTCCCCGGGGAGCGGGGCTGGAGAACAAGGCTCGGCGATGAGCGCTGGCACCGCTCGCCTGCCACCCGGCGCGCGGCTCCCCGTGGCGTGCAGGTGCCTCCTTTGAGTCCTGATCACTCCTCAGCCTTCCTTCGGCCTGGCACCGTGCCTGCGGCAAGCTTTGCAGCCAGCGGGTCACCCCACGGAGCAGCCACGGCAGGGCCGCGCTCGGAGCTCGTGTGGGAAGGGGACGTCGAGCGCAGGGAGGCTCAAGCTGCACCCCGCGTCACCCCATGGAGGATGGCACAAAACGCCGCTCCAGGGAGGGCCCCTCACCGACGGGGATGCCCCAGCCGAAACCTGGCACGGCACGAGGGCTGCAGAGTGGAGCTGTTTGAAAAATCTCTGTTGAATTTGTCCACCAGTTCATCGAGGCCAAAATGTTGTGTCAGAATGTGCCAGTTTTAGCAGAAATCACAGCAGGAAATCACACCAGGGATGTCCTGGAAAGCCCAGATGCTCAGTGAAGTTCACAGCATCATCTCCCAGGCAGAGAGACCTGGGCCCAGGACCCTGCTGTGTCCAGTTCCCACCAAGCATCATCTCCCAAACCTCCTGGGAGCACAATCACTGGAGCAAAACCATCCAAGGGTGTGGAGCAAAACCATCCAAGGGTGTGGAGGACCACAAAAAGGCCCAAGTGTCTGGACAAGTCTCTACAAAGCACAGAAACCAGCCTGTCAAATCCGCAGTTCCATGGGCTGGTAACAGCAGCTCTCCCAGCCCCGTATTTTTCAATGAAGCTGGGAAGCACAGGAATCCACTGAAGAATCCCAGCATGCTCAAATCAGGGCAGACAGCTGGGTACTTTGGCCTTTTTTAACTTTGCCCAAACCCTGCTTTAATTCATTTTGGGCACAGGGTGTTCCCCAGTCTGGATCTGGCCCTTCTGCCAAAGCTCTCCGTGTGTTTGAGTGCCTATACCAGCAGGGACTGTGCGCATTCGTGGGAGAATGAAGGAGCTAATTCAGGGCTTTGGTAAGATGAAAGGCAAAACCTTAATTAAAATAAGTTTTAAAGCCCATCAAGATTTTTTTTTTATCTTATTCAGATTAGCAGCCATCCTAAGATTCCACTCGGACTCCAGAAGTGCTGCTTCCCTTCTGCCCTTGTGGGCTTTGCACACAAAGCCCTTAAGACATCACACCCCACACCAACCTCAGGAAATAGAAATAGGGGGAAAAGCACACCTGACAGGAACTGAAATTACACAGACTTCTCAAAGAATGCAAGTAATGGCCTTATTTTGTAAAAACTTCCTTCCACCCCACCCAGCTCATGCCCAGCGATGCTGGGAGCACATCACTATTCACAGAGGGTCCAAGCAGCTTTCCCTCTTCATAGAATCATGGAATGGTTTAGGTGGGAAAGGACCTTGAAGATCACCCAGTCCCACCTCCTGGCATGGGCAGGGACACCTCCCACTGTCCCAGGCTGCTCCAAACCCCAATGTCCAACCTGGCCTTGGGCACTGCCAGGGATCCAGGGGCAGCCACAGCTGCTCCGGGCACCCTGTGCCAGGGCCTGCCCGCCCTGCCAGGGAAGAAAAGGCTGGCTCACACAAGGATTTGGATGATAAGGACACTCATTCCCCTATGGATTCTCCAGACCCAGCAGGCACTGAGAGGAGCAACTTGACTGAGCAACTCCAACCAGCCAGACGCAAGTTCTCACCTCAGCTTAGGGAACTTTGTCCCAGGGCAAAAGCAGAGGTGGGGCAAGGACACATTTCCACAACAGGCTGATTTTTAAAGAAAAATCCCAAACCAGAGCCACGGAACCTCTGCATGTTCACAATACTCACAACTGATCCTGACATTGACGGAGCAATGAGTGATCAACAGCGCATGAGAAATGCAATTTAACTTCAGCTCCCCGATCCCTGACTCTGTTTCCACCACTGTTTGTGATCCCCAGGCAACCCCCATCACCTCCAGGAGAAAATTTTTTGAGGAACATCTGCAGAGTTACAGCAACAGTCTCACACAAACATGTTTTACAATGAGGAGCAAGCACAGAGTCTCCCCACTGTAATTCCAACTAACAAAACTGTATCAAAGATAACAAAAATCTTTTGTGCTCAGAGGTTTCTCCAGTAACACCAGTCCTGACCTTCCAGTCACCCACCTGCCCTCCAGCCCCAGAGTACAGGATGGGATCTGGATGCTTGCTGTGATGTACAGCAAGGCAGGGAAGAGGAAAAACAGCATTTCCAGGCAAACCATTTGACAGATACTCCACAGCAGCCCGAGCCAAGGCATTACCTGTCTTGTATCCCAGGTACCATCAGTTTGATATTGAGTTTGCTTTAAGAAAAAAGAAGAACCAAATTGATTTCTTGGGAGGATAAACTCGCAGCTAAAGGGAAAAACTACAATTACACTTTTCAGCCATGAAAAGTAAATCAGATGGTGCTGAAATCCCAGCAGAAAACACAGATTAATTAAAGTCTGCACTTTCTAAATCTGTTATTCAACTAAACACAGCTGTTAAAAAAATGATGCCTTTGCTGTAATTTCCATGTACATTCATACCACCGAAATACTGCAAAAAACATTATTAAGTGTGTTCAGTGGCTGCTGGAGTTGAACAGGAAAAGAAAGCACACATATATCTTTAATTATGACAAGGACTGCTTTCTTTAAAAGAAAAAAATTTACTTGGGAGCTCAAATGCTGCCTCCACAGATGGGATGGAATTTATTCCAGTGGGAGGAGAGCAGGACTGGGACCTTGAGGTGGAGCAAACCAGCACCACCTCAGCAGGGTGGGAGCTCAGGGTGCTCCCTCCTCCTGCATCACCAGTCCATGCCCACGGCACGTGGCATCCATCAGCCAGATCCCGGCTCTCCTTCTGGTGCAAACCCACTTGTACTTCCAAGTGCTTTTGGCCATCTGTCCGTCACAGGCAGCGCTTCCCAATTGCACTGATTTCATTAACCCTAATATATTTTAAGATCTTGCAGAGATTAAAAAAAACCACCCCAACCCACCATCAGTTATTCTGCAGGGCCTCATCTAAAAGCTCATCAAGGCGAGGAGAGGCTCGTGCTGACCCCCGTGGATCCAGCTCTGCTTCCACACCGAGCCAATTTGTTCATCAGGAGACAGCGCAGTTATCGAGGCCGGGAAATCCTACAGGACACACAGCCCGGTCCCCCTGCACATCCCAGGCCCTGCCGGGCTCCGTGGGGGCTCTGGCAGGGTGAGGAAGAGCACGGGGCTGGCAGAGCACAGCTACACTGCCACCCTGTCAGGTGGGGACAAGGCAACACGCCTCCAACAAAAGCTTCCCTTCTTCTTTCCCCTCCTTTCCCTCCATGTCACCATCAAGGCTCAAAATGGAGAGCTCTTTGGAGAAACTGGGAAATTGCAGCACTTTGAGTGGGACCTCAAAGGCACTCTGCGATTCAGCCCAGTCAGGAGAAACTTCCTTCCCTGCCCCACCACAGCTGCGCCTCCCTAGGGAGGAGAAAGCAACACTTGAACCTCGCCTCCTCTGCAAGGGGGAGAAGGCATGGGAGAGCCCTCGCTGCCTTCCAACACCTCTGAAATCATTCCAGCTCGAAATATAATTAGGGTGATCTAATGCAGCCATATATTAATGTTGGCAAGAGCTCCTTGCCTTAATAGCAGCCCACAAAGCCTCCCGTAAGGCAGAGCTGCCGGTGCTCCAGGCCCTGGTGAGGTGACAGCAGTGCCAGCAAGGCACTCTCACAGGTACTGACCCCGGGGGCACTCCCCTGCGACCCTGCAGAGGGGAAAATGCAGCAGCTGCATTGCCAGGGCTGAATCACAGCAGCCCTGTGAGCCATCGGCCACCGCTGTGGTCATCCAACAACGCAGCTGGAGCTGCTGCCACGGCAGGGGGGCAACCAGGCACCAGCATCCCCAAGTGCAGCGGGTCTTTATTTGCATTTAATCTCAACAAAAATGACTGTATTTTCATCCCCCTTCGGGGTTTTTTTTGTTCGTTTGTTGGTTTGGTTGGTTATTTTTTTGAGGAACGCAAAACTGGACAGGAAAAAGTACATTCAAAATATAAGGAGGCTGTAAAGAAAACCATCCTTAAGTCCAGGGAGACCCCTGAGTGTCCTCCCAGTCAGCTGTGTGGGACAAGGAATGTGCTGAATAAACTGGGCTAAGCAACTCCTCCACAACTCTTCAGAAAAAGACACTTTTCAAAGGATGGGACTGTTGCCGGTTTTTGCATGAAACACCTCACTGCATCTACTTGTTATTACTCCTTTACCTAATCTACCCAACCCCATCAGTTGTGCACCTTCTGAGAGCTCCCAGAATATGATCAACTTGCAGAAAAAACAATTAAAACCAAGGATGTATTGGTAAAAAAGAGGAGCTGCATTTTTCAGGGATGAGCAAGATGCACTGGTAGCAAAGTACTTCCTATAATCTTCCATTACAGGGTGAAGGTTTTAATAAAGTGCAATAAAAAAAGCTCACATTTTGATCTTTTCCCAGAGCTAGACATGGTTTAATTAGCTTGATCTCATTATGTAAACTGGAGAGGAAAAAAGAACACCATTAAAGCAATATCCCACTGGCAAATGAGACAACCTTGACATCAGCTATGATATTTTCTGGAGAACTCTCCCCTGCCTTTGATGCAGCTTCCACACCTCTTCCTCATCACCAGATCTTCATCATCCCACCTTTCCCAGCTGTCCTGCTCAATCCAGCGGCATTTCTTGGTTTCTGCTTTCCCCCAAGCAGCCTGGAAAACGCTATTAGGGAAAAAAAAAAAATAAAAAGAAAAGAAAAACCCAGCTAGATGCTGTCGTGGTTGTATTTAGCCTGAGATCATTCAGCGTGCTCTTTAGAAAAGATCAACTGGAACTAAACGTTGCCATAATATACTCCATCTGTTAAAGTACATACTTTTGTAATAACACATTCAGAATTCAATAAGAAAAGCCAGAATTACAAACAAGGTGTCCATAATGAGCCTCAATATAATTATTAAAGCAGATAAAGTAAACCTGGGTTTCAATACAAGGAAGTTATTTGGACCTTAATGATAATGAAAAGTAAAAAAGCATCTGTAATTTCCGCTGAAATGTATTTCAGAAAGTCAACTAAGTGCACGTCACTTTGTTAAGACTATTCTTATTATTGTGTTTGCACTGACAGCAAAATGCTTCTTAGTTCCAGCTCCTGGGATATATAAAAATATGATTAGAGCACTATAACAATACAACAATGGATTAATTTGCCCAAGCATTACATTTGGATCTGAAAGACTTTGATAATTTATTTTACCAACTGAAAGGTGGTTATTTTGGGATCCTGGCTCAGAACTAAGTAGTTCAGTGCAGCATTTTGAAATATTTTTTTTTATATTCCAGCACTGGCAACACTGTGAGGTTCCAGTGATTTTCTCCTGTTTGCCTGTAACCCTGAGCTTTTTGCCAAGCCTCATCCTGGGATTTAGCTTGGGCTGCCTACTCCAAAGGGCATCACACATCCCACAGCCTGCAAAACAACCAGGCAGTGGTGATTTATCTGGTAAAACTGCTACCCAAGGAACAGAAAATTATGGTTTTTGGAGATGTTGAACAATCTTACCTACAACAGGCAAGGAGAGCAGAGAGAACTAATCCATGTTGAACAGTGAATGTAACAAAGATGGACCAAAAGCTGTTGGCCTGGAAGGCAGATGATATAAAGGAAAATAATTAACTCATCTGCTGAGTGTCAAGCAGAGCCATCCTCTACAATGGCAAGATTAGCATGGAATAATCACAGATTATCAGCAAATTCAGGTGCTCCCTCTCAAATTAGAAGGGGATTAGGAAGAAGTTGCCATTTTGGCTGAAAACGGGGAACAGAACCATGTTTTTTCAACAAAGTAAAGCCCCAGGAGCTCAGTTATGGGGCTGTTCCAAAAGAAGTGGGTCTGCAGAGGCAGAACAAGGATCAGAAACTAAAAACAAGCTAGAAATACCCAACACCATGTGACAGCACAGACAGGACGAGCACAGCTCTGACCCCAGGCTCTTAAAATCAAGGAATCACAGGATCATTCAGGCTGGAAAATCCCCCTGAGGTTACCCAGTGCAGCCACACCCCCAGCACGGCCAAGGCCACCACTCACCCATGCCCCAAGTGCCACATCCACATGGCTTTTAAATCCTTCCAGGGATGGGCACTCCACCTCTGCCCTAGGCAACTGTGCCAGGGCTGGACAAACCTTTCCATGAAGAAATTTTCCCTGATATCCAACCTAAGCCTCCCCTGGCACAACTTGAGGCTGTTTCCTTTCATCCTGTCCCTGTCCCCCTGGCTGCCCCTCCTGGCAGAGACTTGTGCAGAGCCACACGGGCCCCCTGAGCCTCCTCTTCTCCAGCTGAGCCCCTTTCCCAGCTCTGGATTATTGTTTCAGGAATATCCTTAACTCTTAGGCAATGAGACTTATCATGTAGCATATTGCCCAAATCTTGCATGAGACTTTTTTTTTATCCTAAAGGAGATTTCAAGGAAGACTGAAATTTCCCTGCTCGTCTCCTCCCTAACTGTAGTTATTTTGCAGTTAACTTTTATGCTTATTTTTCGGTTTTACAAACTAAAACTTGGTCAAGTATAACATGCCACGTGTCCTTTTTTCGCTTGAAGAGTAAAACACACTGTATTTTTCTTTTGTTTTTCCGTTTCCCCAAAGAGAGGAAAAACAATAAGGGGGCCAGGGCTCAGTGATGTGGCTCCTTAAAAGTGCCAATGAAGTTTTCTGGAAGGTCTCATTCTCCAAGTTTTAATTCAAGTCATAAAGCTTATAAATGTTCTTTGTCAGATTTTCTTCCCTGGAGAGTTGGGGACAGAAGCTCCTGGGTGAGGGTTACAAACAGGACATGCAATTGGCCTCTCCAAACAGGCACCAGGCAAGGATGATGGCTCTGAAAAGCCTGGACTTTTGTGAGGATTTGAGCAGCCTGAAATACTATCTGGAATTCAGATGTAGTTGTCTTGGGTTGCAATGCAAGAGGTAACCCAAAGTATGCATTCTATCATCATCTGTTGAAACCAACTGGGGAGGTGTTTTTTCTTTAACCCATCCCTCATAACTCCAGGGGGTAGGGGGTGCGAGTGTTCTGTTCATGGGCAGCTGTTAAACCAGGCAGGGCAGGGTTCTTTATCCCTTCCAGGACCCATCCTCCCTCCAGGGATCTCTGCTGCTCATGGGCCATCGAGGCTCACGGCACGGCTGAGAACATGACATCATCCATGGGGAGAGGCTCCACCCAGGGGGAGGAGCCAAACATTCCCACCTGGATAAAAGCTGGGATTCAGAACCCAGCACAGCCTGTGTGCACAGGATTGCCAGAGAGAGCAGACCCATCTCAGCACCACGGGGCCTTCAGAGGGAAACTCCACCCTCCCTCAGGATCATCCCTGCTCCAACAGAGCCACATCTAGCACTGCAGGAGGACTGAACTGGACTGCTCCCAACAGCCTGTCATGTATTCTGATTCTGTCAGTGTTTTCTTTTTTGTTTGCTTTTTTGTACTACTACATTTTTATATTTAATATTCCTAGTAAAGCATTGTTATTCCTATTCCCATATCTGTGCCTGAAAGCTCCTTACTTTCAAAATTATAATTCAGAGGGAGGGAGTTTACACTCTCCATTCCAAGGGAACCTCTGGCTTTCCCTGGCAGACACCTGTCTTTCCAAACAAAGACAGTAGTATTTTGTAAGGCGTTTGTCCCCTCCCCAGCTTACAGCAAGACTGATTCACAAGCCAGATAGTGGGACACCATGGATTTGGGAAAAGAAGGGGAGGATAAAGGGCAAATGGAGGCCTGTCTGTCTCCACACAGAGTCATCTTAAAACTTTCCCTGCCCTGCTTTCCATGTGGAACCACGTGAGCTCCCCATTCATTACTCTCAGTGCCTTGCCAGATTTGGATGATTGCCCAATGCTACAGTTGCCAGAAATCCAAAACATCACAGGGGTGATTCATCTGATGCCTTGACAGCTCTGAAGCTGAGGTGGGGAGGAGACCCAAAAACCCAGATGGAGGGATCTCAAATTCTGCTGGAGCCACAAACAGAGCAAAACTGTATTCCACATGGATTCAGGTTGAGAAAGCTGGGGCTGGTCAGCCTGGAGGAGGCTCCAGGGAAATCTCACAGACCCTTCTTGTATCTAAAGGCGCTGCAGGAGGGCTGGGCTGAGACTCTGCATCCGGAATTGGAATGACAGGGCAAAGAGTAATGGGTTCAGACTGAAGGAGGGGAAATTTACGTTAAATATTAAGGTAGAACCTCTTCCCTGTGAGGGTGGGGAGGCTCTGGCACAGGTTGCACAGGGAAGCTGTGGCTGCCCCTGGATCCCTACAAGTTTTCAAGGACAGGGCTTGGAGCAGCCCGAAATGGTGGAAGGTGTCCCTGCCCTTGGCAGGGATGGAACAGGATGAACTTTAAGGTCTCCTCTGACCCAAACCATTCCATGATTGGATCGTGGCAAAGCCCTTCCCCCTTGATGCCATTTAAGTCTTGTTTATACAGTGCTCGCTCATCCAAAGAGTTCACAACTGGAAAACAAGGGAGGCTTTGTACCTCCTTGCTCTGCTATGTTAAAAATTGATTTAGCATAATGGTTTCAAAGAGATTTAAATCCGATTTTTTAAATCAAAGCAGGAACTGTACTGACTCATTCCACAGCAGCAGAAAGGAACCTGCTGAATTCTGGAAACGGCAGTCTCAGCCCTGAGCCTCTGTAAACACACACACACACACAAATTGATGAACCAAACAAACCTACAGTTTAATAAGCTGCTTTTTATTGAGTGCATCTGCTCTCCACATCTCTAAGAAGGGATTTTAGAACCCCAGAATGGTTTGGGTTGGAAGGGACCATAAAGGTCATGTAGTTCCAACCCCCCTGCCATGGGCAGGGACACGTTGCACTAGACCAGGTTGTTCCATGCTAAATTATTATTATCATCATCATCATCATCATTTCCAGATCTTCTCCCAGTGATCATCTGGAGATGAAGTGCAGGCAGCATCTGGGTTAGCCACAGTTTCTCAGGCGGCATCATCCAGCTCTCCTGCTCATTGTGGAGTACTCATGGCTAAAACAACAGGAGATCCCTTCTCCTCCAAGCATTTATCATCATTCAGGAGACAGCTTTGCATTATTCAGTTCTATAAATGGCTTTCAGCATTAAACCTGATTTACAAAAAAAATACAATCCGTAAACAAACACAAATGGGCAAAAAAAGATAAATTGAGATAAAACAAATGTGCTCTGCACATGTTCTAAGAACTCCAACACACAAACTACCTCCTTCAAGGAAAACACATTCCCTTTAATATCCTGGATATGCAGAAATAGCTGTAAAGCAAAAAATCCACACATTCAGAATCATTTATAGTGAGTATCTTTGATGGTGACGGCATCTCTTGAAGCAAACACAGCCACAGCTGACAGAGCCTGATTCCAGGCAGGACAGAGTTGTTCTGCTGGCTGCAGACAGCCCAGCACTCATTAGATCTTTGAAACAAATACTGCCTCATTTCTTACAAGCAGTACAGAAATCCTATCACTAATTCACATATAAACAAGCAATCTGAGCTTTAAAGAGCACCTGAAGCTCTGCACAGGCACAGAAGGAATTGTGGCTGTTCCAGCTCAAGTACTTACATAGATAAGGTGGGGTTTGGTGGGGTCATTTAATTTTGTTTTCTTTCAGAGAGAAGATATTGACATTTTCCCTGGCTTTCTTTTCAATTCAACACTTAACCTTGTTTATGCTACTGATTTCTCACCTAAATCAAGATCTCTGTGCTACTACAGAGAAATATTTTGTGTTTATCCTCAGTTCCCCAGCTCTACCAAATCTATCGTACAAAATCCCTGTGGAAAGATAAGGGCTTGTCCCAGGGACACATTTAGGGAGATTGGGAGCCGCAGAAGCAGGAGGTGTGGAGGAAACCCTCATGTCACAGACATTATCCAAGTGAATGTTTTAGAGCTGGGAGCAATGAGGAGGAGGCAGTCACAAATTTCCCACTGAGAGGAGTGAGATTACAGAGATGGCAGAGAATGGCACACCTGGGCTTTGTGGGGAGGAATCAGATCCATGCCCTGCCTGGGGGAGCAAAACCAGGTAAAGCCTGGCCAAGCCCAGATCCCAGACAACAGCTCGGAGATGTTTGAGACAAAGTGGGTGAAGTTCTTCACTCATCCCCTTTTTTTCAGGTGTCACTCCAAGCCCCCACCACAACAGGCACCAGGCACTGATGACTTTGCAGCCTCCTAATCCCCCTGGAAAAATCCCCCCTTCCCCTGGGATGGGGGGCGCACCCCAGCAGCACAGCAGCTCTGCTGGCCCAGGCACCCCCAGGCTCCAGGGACAGGCATCCCAAGCACAGCAGTTTTACCAACTCCGCCTTGTGGGCCACCAGAGTCATCCTCAGGGGCATGGGAGCTGTCCTGGTGCGGCTCAGATAGGGATTAGGGAACGGGAAAAGGAAGGAAGGAATTGTTTCTTCTTCTCCCGCTGACACGCGCACCAAATACAAACATCCCTTAATTAGCAACACCCTCCAAATCCCTGGCAGCTGCAGTTTTGATGGGCATTTCATCTAATCCAGCAATTCTTTGCACGGAAAACAACCACCTTAGCCCCACTTGGAAGATTATGGATTTCAATGGATTTCGGTGGGTGCCGAGTTAACTCCTGATGCCTCAAGCACCAGTCACAGCCAGACATCCCCAGGGGACACAGGAACTGCCTCAGCTCCAGCCAGCGCTTCCAGCCCAACTCCACAATTCCCTAACTGGGAGAGATCACACCAATACAGCCAGAAAAAACTCTTTTTTTTCCCTTTGAAAAACTGTGAGGAATATTTTGGAAATGCATCCATCTCTCCGCCGCTCTGTCATCACCATCACCATCATCAAGAACCTTCAGCGCACAGCAGCAGCTCTCACCTCGCAAGGATTTTGTCCCTTTTGTTGCTTTTATCTCACGTGAAGTGAGAGGAAAAATGGTGGGCTCTTATTTCAGGGAGAAAATGCTCTTTCCCAATTTCCATGCCCGTGGGAAGGCTCCGTCCTGGGAGCTGCCACAGACCCAGGACTGCTGGAGATCCTGGCCCGCTGCTCCTCAGGGATGGGGACCCAGGAAAAGGTACTGCACGGAGAGCCGGCCTGGAGCAAGGAATTAATGCAAATGAGGAAAATGAATATTTAAATAAAACATTTATTAAGGACAGATTAACTCTGTCAATCACTCCTCACTTTTGTTTTGCTGCGTGTGCTTTCGGAGCCGCTGCACATAAACCAGTTTCGGTTTTTTCAGGGTATATTTAGCTCTGTATTTAGAAGCGTTGCATCCTCCACGGTTTTTTTTTTTTATTAAAAATGAAGTGCATTTCCTTGTGCAAAGGAGTACAAATTGCTACTTAAACTTTCTTCTATTGTCTATTTGCCTGCAATTTCCACCTCATTTACAGCCTTTTTGTGTCTGCCCCTTTGTTTAGTTTTTACCTTTGACGTTCTCTTAATTTCTCTTCAGAGATACCTGACACCTTTACATTAAACTCACAATACCCATAATTCGGGAGTTTTTGGAGAAAGGCTGCTCAGCAGCAGCAGCAGCTCCCAGCCAGGCTGAGAACCCTGGTGTCTGCCAGGAGGTTTGGAGAACCATTTCCAAAAGGAATTTTCATTTTTCGTCCCCAAAGTTTCCATGGAGAGGAAGGAGCACTGGCACACCGCTGGGCTGACCTTGGCTGGACCCCAGGTAGGCACTCAGTCACTCCATCCCTGCCCTCCCCAGCTCCATATGGGAGAGAAAATACAAGAGAAGATTCGTGGGTTGAGGTAAGGACAGGAAGAGATCACTCAGCAATTACTGTCAAGGCCAAAACTTGGGGAAATAAATTTCTTCCATTACCAACTGAATCAGAAATAAGATCTACATCTAAAAAGCACCTTTCCCCCACCCCTCCCTCTCCCCAGCCCAGGTCTCACTCCTGATTTCTCCACCTCCTCACTCCTAGCAGCACAGGGGGACTGGGCTTGGGGGCTGTGGTCATTGCCAGGGATCCTGCAGCCAGAGCAGGGGCCCACACAGGGCCCAGCAAAGGAGGATGACCACGAACCCAAAGTGCCCAAGCTCCAAGGCAGTGCAGAGACATCCCCTCACCTCCACAACTCTCTCCTCCTCCTCCTCCTCCTCCTCCCAGTTGTTTCTTACACTGACTGTGGTGCCACTACACGTCCAGGGCTGCCCGGAGCCCAGATCCTCACTGATATTTGGGAAGCAGGAGCTCTACAGCCATCCAAGGGTCTCAAACTCCTTCCGAACTGTCACGGATTGGAAAATTCAACCCATCACCCACCTGGGTGGGCCCACTGGGGTGGGGATACAATCCGACCTCAGGAACAATCCCACCAGCAGAGACCCCCACCCATCTTGCCCCTATCTCAGTTAAATCCCACCCCACCGGGACTTCAATCCCACTGTCTCCTGCAGCCCCAAGCCTCCCATCCACCACCAGGGGTGGCACAGGACCTACCCGAGCCGGCCCCTGCTCAGGAGCAGTTTTGCTTCTCAGCCATCCCTTCCCAAGGCTTCTCCAGGTTTGCAGAAGGAGCACAGCACCCATCTGCAGCTCCCCACCCCCCTTACAGGCCCCCCAAACTGAACTCAGCCAAAGCAGTTTTTGCTTCATCGTGGTCCTTTTCAATCTTGATTTCCTTTCAGCGAGTGTTCCAGCGCAGCACTGCTGATAACAATGGGGTTATAATATATTGCTGTTAGAAGAAATAATGAGAATCTCCTCCACCTCAGCATCTCCCGGAGCCCGCCAGGGCTGGAGTGGCTCTTCAGTGCACACCAGGGACAGGGCACACTCAAAATGGTTCTTTCGAAAAGCACTGAGCCCATCACCCCAGCCCTCAGCAGATCAGTCATGCTCCTTCCGCTAAGGCTTCCATTTTGTTTGCAGAATAAAGTGAAACCGGTTTGCCCCCAAATGTTTGCTCCTTGTCTCTCCAAACGCTCCTGTGCTCTTGTTTCCTCCCCTCCTGAACTCAAACCATGCCAGCTGTTTGGTTTTGCTCCCCAGGTAGCACAATCTGCCTATTTCCGTTTAATAAAGAAGAGGGGAAAGCAAAAAACCAAAAAAAACCCCCCAAAAAACCAAAACCAAACAAACAAACAACAAAAAGCCCCCACAAACCCAAAACTCAAACCCAAGGACAGTCAGGAACTGGCATCTCCATCAAACATGCTGGCATGACAGTAACATAAAAAATAAAGGAAATAAAAAAACTCTTGGCATTAAAAACGTGAATTTCCTAGAATTTTCACTGTGTCCTGAGGCTTCATAAAGTTACAGAATGGTTTGGGTTGAAAGGGACCTTAAAAACCATCTTATTCCAACCCTTGCCATGGCAGGGACACCTCCCACTGTCCCAGGCTGCTCCAGCCCCAGTGTCCAGCCTGGCCTTGGGCACTGCCAGGGATCCAGGGGCAGCCACAGCTGCTCTGGGCACCCTGTGCCAGGGCCTGCCCACCCTGCCAGGGAACGATTCCTGCCCAAGATCCCACCCAGCCCTGCCCTCTGGCACTGGGAGCCATTCCCTGTGTCCTGTCCCTCCAGCCCTGGTCCCCAGTCCCTCTCCAGCTTTTCCTGCCCACTCCCAACACACAGGAGTGAGGATAAAGCTCTGTGAGCTGCCAGCACCACATTTTTTCCCTCCTGGAAACACCACCCACCAGCAGCACCGTGGAGCGCTGGGTCGGAAATTCGGCGTGCGCTGAGATTTGATTTTCATCTACTTCGTTAAATTTCTGCTAATTGCTTTTAACGTACTCCCCCCTTCATAGCTTAATTCCTCCTGGGCATTCGCTCCCGAGTTTCACTAAGTGCAGCAGGAAAATGAAATCTAACCACACACTGATGATGTAATCACTCATGGCCTTTGGAAAAAACAGAGCAGAGGTGGCTTTTAGTGGAGGGTTTGGGTTTTTTGCAACCAACCACCATCCTCAGGTTTTGTAAAATGATGAAAACTGAGCAGAAAAAGCTGCAGTCGTATAAATACCACGAGGCTGGGTGTGATGTCACGCAGCCCAGTGTTTTATAATTGATTTGCACGTTGGGAAGTGCAGCAGAAGTGAGGAAGTTGGCTCAGAGGTTGCCCAGAGCAGCTGGGGCTGCCCCTGGATCCCTGGAAGTGTCCAAGGCCAGGCTGGATGGGGCTTGCAGCAACCTGGGACAGTGGAAGGTGCCCCTCATTCCTTGGTGGAACAAGAGGAGCTTTAAGGTCCCTCCCAACCCAAACCATTCCAGGATTCCAAGAAGTTTCAATGAAAATTCACCTCTAACCTTCCTGGTTTAGACTGAGAGAAGTTGTCACCACAAGCTAAGAAACTTCTGCACATCTCCAGTCATCAGCATGCTGCAGCCAGCTGGAATTAATGCATTAATGCTCCTTTACTCCCCAACAACAAGGATGTAAGATCCATAACTCCCAAACAATATTATGCACAGCACATACTTTTCATCATTACGCATTAATAGATTTGGGAGTAAAAGTTGGAGGGGTGGTGTTACATGTCAAAATTAATTATAATGCCAATAAGCTGAAATTCAACAGGGAAGATCAGGTTGACTAAATTATTGTGTTGAGTTATCAGCAATGAAAAAAATCAACTGCAAGAGGCTGTAGCCTTTGGCTGCAAATCCAAATGTAGATTGAAATATAATGAGAAGAAAAAAAAAACCCCAAAAAACATTCCCAACTCAACCCATTGCAGAGGATTTGAAGTGACTGAGAGCAGTTCCAAATTAGGCTGAATTTATCCAGGATATAATTTTTGCATTGCAGCTGTCGGAGAGTTCAATTGGATCTTAACTTTTCATCACAGGCTTACTAAAATCTGGGACCAGTGGCCCACGACTGGTGTCAGCTCAGGTAAATCAGGCTGTTTGCCTCCTTTGCGCTGGAAAGGAAAGTCCAGCTCTACTTCTGTAAGACTTTCCCAGTGTCTTTCCAGATGAGGCACCAGCAGCATCCTTAAGGACAATCAAAGGGAGACCATAAATTTCCCCCATGCTGAAAAGAGCTGGCAACTTCAGAAGAACACCATGATTAATACAATACTATTAAAATAAAACCAAACCTAAAAAACCCCAAAACCCTACAAGCCGGGACCCTCCCCAAGCCCACAGCATTTAAGCATTCACTGCTTTCCCAAGAGCTGAGTACTAAAAAAATCTTATTTTGTACAAGGATGAGAACAAGCAAGTACCACATGGACATTTAATTCCTACAGAGCCAATTAAATGGGAACAATAAAATACAGTCTGAGTTAATGCTGGACAAAAGGATTAAGGAATGAGGGAGGACTTATTTATAAACATCCACATGAAAACCCGGTTAAGAAGAAGTAGGGGAATTAATAAAAGATAAAAAGGAATGATTCCAATATGGCTAAGAAGGGGAATTCCTTTATTAAATTTGTCTTCAAAAGTAAATTAAGGAAAGATGCCTGTGCTACCAGAGTGATGGTGAGTTTACAAAAATAGCTTCCACCGAAGGAGGGAAAAAGGGAGTATCTGGAAAATGCAGACATGTGCCAAATCACTCAATCTGTGCAATTAACCAAGGAAATCAAGCGTTGTTATTTGTAAAGAATTGTTTTTTTAAAAGGGAAATCTAACAAATTCCTTCAAAACATAAGGCTGTAATACCTAACTCTGGAAATTACTTAAATGCATGAATGCTATTAAGTTCTATTCCTAGGAAAAGAAGGGGGAGAACATATTAAAAAAAAAGTATCTGTTGCAGAGAGCAGCTCAGCAAGCTGCAAGTAGAGTCTTGCAGAGAACACCTCGTCAGGCACAGTCAGTTAGCACAAACTATTTATTTAAGGAAAAGAAGAATGGAAATGCCACGTGGATTACAGGAGCATTTTCCAGAGTCAATCCTAAAATGAAAAGCAAAAATCCTGCAAAAATCTGAGCAGCCTCCATTCTCTCAACTTTAGAAGGGATTAGGATTTAGCACCTGCAAGGCCCACTGGAAACAAAGAAGTTGGAGAAAACAGCCAAGGAATCACATGGATCTGTGCTAGATTTAATTTTAACAGCTTTGTTAACAATGTGGGAAAGAATACAGTTTACTGAGGTTCACCTACTACGTAGCAAACTGTATTGCAGGATTAGACTGGAAAAAATAAATACAACCAAAGGAAGTCTTGCCTTGATTGCCTGGGACATCACAAATTTGGGAAGGTGCCTCCCTTCGCTCAGCACCACCTCGTCAACAGCACTCGAGAAATTTCCCTGCCCTCTTGAGGAGACCCTGCCAAAACTGCCAGATCTGAAAGAAGATGTCAAAATCACACAAAGATTTTTCCTTTTGGAAAAAATAGAACTGAAACTGAGGTGATATCCCCAAACCACAGCCACACTTCAAGAAGGAGCTGTTGGGGATGCAGCCACCCAAACAGGGACCTGGAAAGGCAGAGACCAAACAGCTCAAGATGAAATTGCAGGAGGATGAGGCAGCTAAAAGGACAGTTTGGTTTCAGAGGCAGAACACACACGTCTCACATAGCAGCATGTTCCAATCTTCTCTCTCCACAGATGTAATTAATCCATAAATGGAATAATGTATTCACTTCTGGACACCTCATTACCAGAGAAGACATTGACAAATCGAACGGAGTACAAAGAAAACAACAAAAATGTTTAAAGGTTTGAAGGGAAAAATTTCTCCGGGAAGATCAAAAGATTTGAATACATCCAGCTCTAAGCAAGTGCACAGCTTAGTTGGACAAGATGTGTATCAGTATGTGCTTGAAAGGTGTAAACATCAAGCAGAAAAACCAGCATGGAGGGCTTTTAGCAGGAAAAACGGAATTAAATTAATAAAAAAAGAAAACTTAAGATGAAAATCTTGTTGCCCTATTAGGATGCACAGTTAGTCTTGAGGGATTGTGGTAAACATTTACAAGGGAACCAGACTGGATGAATCCTTAATAGGTGTCCAGCAGCCAGGAGAGGGTTAGAACTTCCATGGTGATCTCCGACATCTGTTCCCCCTCTTATCTTAGCTACTGATACAATCTAGTTGTGGACTTTCACATAAGTACCTTATCTAAAGACGTGGACAAATTTAATAAATCGAAGTAACAGCATATATGCATGGGTCCCCCCACCCAGATCACAACTGAAGGACTCAATCCAATCATCCCTTGTTCTCCCAAAACTGCAGCAGGTCTCTAATGGTAACAAAAACTGCAAAGACAGACAAAATGGGGGAAAAAAAAGTGTTAGACCTGCTTTAAATAACCCAAAGAGCTCTTACACCCCCCCCACCGCCAGGGCCACAAACCTTTCCCAAGCAAACACTGTCTCCAAGTCCATCAGACTTTGCCCAGGGAGATCCTGCCAGGTCAGATTAAGCCTTTGTATCAGGACATGTTCAATAGCAACACATTCCTCCTCCTCTGCTCACCTCAGAGTACCAACTAACTGAAACGAACCTTCTATTGAAAGGAGATAATTAAAAAACTGCATTAGGCCAGATGCAAGCCTACAGCACCATTTAATGACTCCTGTCATCAGACTGACACTCGGTAGCTGTGCCTCATCCAACAAGTTGCCAGCTGAAGGACTAAACCATGGAATTCTCTTTAAAAAGAGCCTTTCAGAGCAGGAAGTAGGGAAAAACCAAAACCAAACCAGCCAATTTGACAGGAAGCCCCACACCAAAAAACCCGGTGTGGCCCTGGCCTCTCTGCTCCAGCAGCAAGTCTCACCCAGGCAATACCTTTCCACAGGCACACGGCGCTGCCAGGCTGTCCTTGGCACGTGGCTCTGCAGTCAAGAGCACTGAGAACTTGGGATTTATTTCCCTTTCCTGAGGGATGGCAGACAGCAGCTCCTCATCCAACCCCAGAACCAGAGTCCCGGGCTGAGCCGAGCTGCAGACAGACACGGAGCCATAAAACACCTCAGGANAAATCTGCAAGCCAGGTCATGTAGAGGCGAAGAGAGGAGAGTCCTGGTAGCCACATGGGGCTGTGTTTATGGGTCACTGATGTGCCTCAGCCTGGGCCGCTGCACACTCTGTGCCCAGGGTCTCTCTTTTTCTCCCAACATTCTGAAGGAGAACAAGAGGAACCTCTGCAGAGGTTGGCAGGCTGTGTTGTCCAGGCACCGCCTCATTACCATGACAAAGGGAGGTTTGAACATCCTTCAGCAAATGCGATGGTTCCCATCTAGCTTCCCACTGAAAACCTGGCACTGAGCGTCCCCAGCTCCAGATATCCTATTTACTCAGGCAGAGGAACAGCAGCAAATACATTTTAGTGCCTTTTTATTATTTATTGCAGTTTTTATTGGAATTGCCTGTGTCTACAGGATTCCTCCCAGTCTCACAGCACTGCCACAGTCCTGTGCTCCCTGTCCGCAGCCCCTGTGGTAGCTCCCAATAAAGTAATGAACTTCTTGATCAATTCTTCACCCCCCAGAAAACATGCCAAGGTGGGCTGGCAGGCTTCTACCGTGTGGAAATGTCAATGTTTGTTACTTGCTGAGGCAGGATTTACAGCCACCCTGAGCCAAGCAGCTTGTTTCACACCTTCCCGTGTCAGGGGAACAGTGTTCTCCTCTGGAAGGCGCGTCCCAGACGCTGCAATAACGCAGACACAGATCTGTCAATCACCAGGAATGAGACTCTGGGAGAGCTTTCCAGAGGGAAGCATTTGGATCTTAACACGGAATGGCCAACTGAACAGCCCACCCTGCTGCTTCCTGCACCATCCCTGCCCCACAGCCCAGCCTGCAAGGAGGATCACTGGAAACTCCGCATGCACAGGAGAGGGAACAGCACAACTGGGAAGAAAGTCCTGAAAAGGAAGGGGATTTTGGTAGCTGTACGATGATACTGTGGGCTAATACGCAAATGAAGACATGGGTATTCTAATAAAGCATCACCCAACCTAAAGACAGGGCCAGGTGCTGTGGTTTGTCAGAAAAACTCAGGGAGCCTTCAGAGGGCACGGTCCTGAATGCTTCACTCTTCGGCTAACGTGAATTTAACGCTGAGATGTGATAGATCTGTACTACCTTTGCTTGGGAGGTAACACCACGTGAGGTGATCACACTTAAGAGGCCACTGTGCTGATCCTCAGGGGTTCTGTGGGTCAGATGAGCCTGGTTAAACTGCATCAACCTGCACACAGCACAGGTAAGTGATGCCACTTGCACAGCAGTTCCCTGACTTTCCCCCAGCCCTAAGCTCCAAGAGGGTTCTTTCAGCTTGGCTAATAACTCAGAAGAAACTTCAGCCACCATCGTCAGACCTCTAGGGGGGTCTGCACCAGAGAGGATTTCAGCAGGAAAGCAAACACATCCATCCCGCTCTCTTTTCTGCAAGATTCTGCTCCACCACACTTGATGTCACCATGTGCATGCCCAATCAGTCTCTCTGTAAAGGCTCTAATTTCCTCCTGTGCTGCACCCAGAATGAAGTTCAAAGATGATGAGAACCCAGAGTTATTCCCCTGTTTGCCAATGTGCAGCTCAGAAACTGGAAGAGCTGAGTACTTATTCCACCACCAGATGTGGCTATTCCTCACAGATGCCATCTCCTTACCCCGCAAGATTTCCACAGCCATGCCCTCCTGTATTTCAGGAGGTCCCACAGCCTCTCTAGACACTCCCCTGCCTCAAGCTTCACCTCCAAGAAGGATGTGCTGTCACACAGGTCACACTAAGCCATGGCTGAGCTGGGGAAGGCTCCATTACATGTGATGCAGGCGCTTCTTTCCAGCCCGATTTTAGGATCCTACAAAACCTGTGTGAGGAGGGGGTTTCTGGGTACCCACAGGGCAGGAAGGCAGCCCTGGATGCTGCTGTGCCTGGATGCTGCTCTCCTGAGCCCCTGCGGGTGGCACCTGCTCTCACACCAGGCAGTGGGTGACACCCACACCCCAGCAAGCCCTTCTCTCCCCGAGGCTGCTTCTCACCCAAGGCAGGCTCGCGCCTCCATGTGAACACAGCCGATATCCTGACAAGCACAACAAGCCTGCCCCAGCTGCTAACAAGACTCTCTCTGCTTTTATTTTCTTTTTTTTCTAGATCCTCTGCACAGAACAACCAGGTTTCTCTGTATAAATTGTAGGAGCTAGAAAACAAGGTGTTGAAATGACTTCGATTACACTGGAAGAATATCCTACTGTGTCCTTAGGGAAAAGAGAGAGGAGAGGAAACACATTTAAAAAAAACATTTCACTGGCTCCTGTGTAAACCTGCTCTTACACTGGGGCAATGTTTAAAAAGAAGAAACAAAAGACCTTTGTGCAAGTTCACCGAAGAGGAAAGTCCAGTGAGCAGCTCCACTCTTCTACTCAGCAGATCACCAGCAAAGCCACAAAGAGAACCCCAGAGTGGTTTGGGATGGAAGGGACCTTGCAGATCATCCTGTCCTCCCTTCTCCCATGGGCAGGGACAACTTCCACCGTCCCAGATTGCTCCAAGCCTCATCCAACCTGCCCCTGGGCACGTTCAGGGATCCGGGGGCAGCCACGGCTTCTCTGGGCAACCTCTGACCTGCTCAGAGAGAAGAATTCCTTCCCTGTCTCTCCAGTGCAGGCCCAAGCTGAAGCTGAGCTGCGCGGGGATGCTCTGCAGCTGCAGGGATCCGCGATGCAGCAGCAGGAATGGGAAGCTCCAGGCTGTGGCTGCACAGCTGCTCACACCCAGCACAACTCAAGCTACCATGGGAAGAGGTCACTTTAAAAACAAAAAAATCCCTAAATCAAACAATCTGAACATTTTGTTTTTCAAGTCCTTAATAAATTTTTGCCCTAAATTTTTTCATGGAGCTTCACAGCTCTGCTTACAACAGCGCTCGTCACCCCATCGGGAAAAGACAGCAGGCATGGATTAATTTTTGAGGAAAGCTGCTTTCATGCCAATGCACTTGGCAATAGAGAATACAAGAAGAGCTATCCCAAAAATGCAGTATTTATGAGAGGAGTGGTTTCTAAAATTGTTTTCGCTATGGATACCAAGAAGCACCACCTGATTCCTGACTCCCCTTCCCGCACACGTTTTCCTGGGATTATTTTTAAGGTGACATCTATTTCACAGGACTACAACCTCAAAGCAAAACAGTTCTAGCTGGAGATCCAGCATGAACCCTTTCCAAAAGTCACTGTGCAGAGTTTGCAAATGAAAACTGCACTTTTATACTCACAGAAAAAATAAAACGTTGCCTGCAGAAACAGAAAGATTCTCTCGGTGTGGTTGTGATTCTGAGATTTAATTATTTCAGCCCAGAACTGCAGGTATCAATGCTTCAGAGATAAAGAACAAACAAGGCAATTATTCCCAGAAGTCCTCCTTTTACCCCTCTAACAATCGCCAGGGTTACAAACATGCCAAGGTCAGAGAATGTGTAATAAAGAAATTTATTTCCAATTGGAATGCACAGAAACCTTGCACTATAATGGTGGAAGAGCAGTGGTGTGAAGCTCAGCAGCACCGAGATTAATGCATGGCTAAAGATCATAAGAACTATCACAGAGCCGTGTCTGAAATGACAAGGAATAAAATTACCAAGCGTCTTTCCAACCAGCTCCAGCTCCTTCCCCCTCCAGATTCCCGCTGAGCCGCCCAGCCCGGAGCTCTGCCGTCCATTAGCCACGTTCCCTGGACCCCTGGGATGGCTCCAGGAACTGCAGGGATGCTCTGGGGGTGACCTTTTGGGATTTGCCCTCCCCAGGGAAGAGTACTGAATGGAGAGTAGAGGGAGGAAAAAAAGCCCTTCCTGGTGGCAGCCTCAAAAGGGCCTAAAGCCACACGGAACAGGAGTAAAACATGTTCAGTTCCCTGGATTTATTCCTCAACTGCATCATCCTGGGACTCCACAGGGAATATTTGTAGGCAGCCACCCCAGGCTGGAGCCATGCACAGCACGAGGGCAGGGAAGCAAAAGCAAAAGCCAAATCCTCCCTGGCCATCTACACGGACAACACGGGCAAAAGTGACCGTCATGAGGACAGTAACAGACACGCTTTGTAATTGAACATCTCCTTAAAAAACCCAAGATGTTGTTTATTTGTTAAAAAGAAAAGCCCAACTGTAGACAACTACTTTGTGCTTACACTGAGATTAAAACTACTCTTGCCCTATCTCTCCAACACGGCAAGGCTCCAGCATCCTATTTTTTTGCAACAGCAAGTCATGATATTTTCATACATCAGGGCAGGAGAAGTGTAACTGGGTCTAAAAACAGGGGAATGCCCCATGTGGCCAGAAAAACTCGAGCCATATCACTGCTACAGAAAATTGTTGACTGCTTACAGCCCAAAGTAAACCAAAAGGCATGAAGTGAAAATAACCATTTTAACAGTTTCAAGTTTTGTACTTTGGACTTCTTAAAAACCTTGTAAAAATAATATAGTTTTTCTTTCAAACAGATACGTTTCTGTGCTATTCAACCTGCAACAACAGCATTTGACTCAGACTTTCCACGTGGTTCCCACTCCCTCTCAGCCAGAAGATTTGTGTCAACAGAGTTATACATTTGGGAAGTTCTTGAAAATAGCAAAACTGTTCATGTGCAATTTTATGCAAGATATGCATATTTAGGAGTACAAACATGGACCTGGTACATATCACAGACCGTATTTATAGAAACGTTAGGGCAAGAATATTTGTCCTGCACTGGGCACTGCTGAGGAACCTCCAGTCCTGGGAGCAGTTCTGGAGGAGAACATGGAAGGGCTGGAGCGTGTCCAGGGAAGGGGATGGAGCTGGGGAAGGGGTTGGAGCCCCAGGAGGGGCTGAGGGAGCTGGGGAAGGGGCTCAGCCTGGAGAAAAGGAGGCTCAGGGGGGACCTTGTGGCTCTGCACAACTCCCTGCCAGGAGGGGACAGCTGGGGGGTCGGGCTCTGCTCCCAGGGACAGGGACAGGAGGAGAGGGAACGGCCTCAGGCTGGCCCAGGGGAGGTTTAGATTGGATATTAGATTTAATATAGATCGGATATAAATTTTTCACTGAATGGGTTGTCCAGCCCTGGCACAGCTGCCCAGGGAAGTGGAGGAGTCCCCATGCCTGGAGGGATTTAACAGACCTGTGGATGTGGCACTTGGGGACGTGGGGCAGTGGTGGCCGAGGCAGTGCTGTGGAACCACTTGGACTTGATGATCCCAAAGGTCTTTTCCAATCTAAATGCTTCCATGATTCTGTGTTAAAGCACATTATACATTATTTTAAACCTTCAACCCCCAAATCAGATGAGCACAACTCACTTCATTTAGTGGCTGGGCATGGATTCAGTCATGTACCAAACAGCGCAGAACAGCTCAATCCGGATTTAGACACGGGTATCTGATTTCCAGTCCTTCCAGCCAGCACACATGCCCTGAAATGATGACACTGGACCAGATATTATACACACTACCCAAACACTTTTGCTCCCCTTTGCTAGAGACAGTCTGCTGGGCTGAGTCCTTCCAGCTGGTTTTTGTAAATGATAGGAAGAAGTGAGGGTGGGATCATTTTGATTTGGCTGTGTGCATTACAACTTGCTCACTGGCACATGCATAGCATTATGGCAAGTTCTCAACTTTTTTTAAAATTGCAAAGTCTGAATTTCTTGCAAAAAATTCCACCCATTGACTGCTCTGTGCTTGGCAGGGAAGGGAAAAGGAATAAATAGAGGATGCAGCATTTAGGTTAAGGGAAAAAATACTATCTTTGTTCCAAAGCATAACTTTACTAGAAAAATATTGCAAATTAAAAACCACCCAAAATTAAATGGCAGTTCTGTGAATGTGAACTTTGCCAGCCTTTTCCAGCACCTGCAGCCAGCTCCTGACCCTGGCTCCCAGAGGGATGGGGCTGCACATCCCAGAGCCTCACCAAGC
Source organism: Donacobius atricapilla (assembly GCA_013397315.1). Lineage (NCBI taxonomy): Eukaryota > Metazoa > Chordata > Aves > Passeriformes > Mimidae > Donacobius > Donacobius atricapilla. The sequence continues at coordinate 49,692 of WBMY01003003.1, read as the reverse complement.
ACACCTCAACACTAGACCCCACTAACAGCCCCCTCCAAGGGCTTTTCATATGCAATCAGCAAATTCAGACAAAAAATCCACAAGTTTTTAGTAATAAGGAAGGGAAAAATACTGCAGCCTGTCCTAGAGCACAGGAGAGCCATGGAGAGCTCAGCCAAGTCTGTTGGGGTTTGTGCACACGACAACTCTACAATACAGGCAGGCAAACCAGCAGTAGTAGCAAAGCCCGAGTGAGGGCAGGAAGCTCTGGTTTGGGTGGGAATCCACCCAGGCTGGCAGCAGCAGGGACTTCTCACCTCTCCCAGCACAGCTGCAGCGCTGCCAGCAGCTCACATCAGGCACACACCGAGGACAAAACAAACCAGGGACACAGAGAGAATGGGGGGAATGGCTTCAAACTGAAAGGGAGTAGGCTGACATTAGGTACTGGGGAAACAAATGTTCCCCGTGAGGGTGGGCAGGCCCTGGCACAGGGTGCTCAGAGCAGCTGTGGCTGCCCCTGGATCCCTGGCAGTGCCCAAGGCCAGGCTGGACACTGGGGTTTGGAGCAGCCTGGGACAGTGGGAGGTGTCCCTGCCATGGCAGGGAGAACACAATGAGATGAGCTTTAAGGTCCCTTCCATCCCAAACCATTGAACCATCTGTGCAGGGTGGGTCTGTCGAGGAGGACGAGGAAAGCTGAAAAAAGACATCAGCAAAGGACGTGCTGTACTGAGCCAGTGACCAAAATCAACCCATTCCTGGAGCCAGCCCCACATCAAACCACCCCTGCCTCAGAGCTGGGGCAGGAACAGTGGGGTAACCCCCAGTGTGTGACTGCCAAGTGACTCATTGCCACATCGGTGTCACCAGCATCACAGAGCCCCCGGCAGGAGCCTCTAGCCCCACTGCGGCCTCTCCACGGCGGCAGTGATGCCACCAGCCCTCCCTGCGGAGTGGGACGGTCACAGTGGGAATGCACCAGGGGCTGGCTGCAGAGCTGCAGGATGAAGAGCAGCACTTCACAGCTCTGCCTCAGCCAGACAGTCCCTGCTTCTTCCTTTCTCAGGGAGAGACACTCACTCTCACTGAGTCTCTCTTATTACAGTGACAATTCTCTGCTTCTCCCCGGGGATCAGCTGCATGGAGCTCGCTCTCTCTCCCTGGTTTTTGTTGCAGTCGCTGTTAAACTGTGCTCACGGATCGATCCATGCCTGAAAAAACTTCAGGAAGCTCGTGCTCCTGGCTGAGCCCTGCCAGGGCAAGGACCAGCCACATCCTGCCAAAGGAAAGCTCCTTTGGCAACCTCTCCCTACCCACGGGACAGTCCACGCAACCTGCGGACCAGGGAGAGATCAAGGGGTGGGAAAACAGGTGAAAAAAAAACAGATTCTCTTCATTTTCTACCAGAACTGCTGTTTGTGCAGGGATAATTTTGGGTGTGATGCCCTGGCCACACACAACCGCTCCAGGCATTGTTCATGAACCATTATTTTCAGCTTAATTTTGCCTTTACAAACAGGCAAATATAAGAGACCATGGTTTAGGGCCCTGATTTTCAGACTTTAGGTTGTAAAGGGCGTTTTAAGGTGCACCAGTCCATAGGCAACACCACTGACCTCCTCAGGCCACTTTGCAAATGCTGCCAAGCGGAGAAGAGCCTCTCATCTGTGAAAGTGCCCCATCTGAGCCGTCCCCACCAAGCCCTTGGCTTGCTGGGCCCCAGAGGGGCAAGGGGAGACCACCACAGCCCAGGGAACAACAAGGGAACCACGGCTGGCATTGCTCCTCAACAATTTTCCCGAGGAAAAGTCAAAGGATGCACAGAAATTCGCAGCACCAGCTCAAAGCAAACTCTTCCCAGCATAAAGATTATGTACAGGCTGCTCAGAGGCACTGCAGACAGGCAGATTTTTCATCCGTTACCACAGAAAGGCACTGCCCGATAACAATAACACAGTTTCAAATGGCCCTCGCCACCCTGGCTCCAGATGTACAGCAGCTTCTCCAGCTGCGGCACAAACAGCATTTTCACCCTGTTCCACAGCCCTGGAAGGAGACAAACCCGGCCTGCCTGAAACCCTCCTTTCTTCAGCAAAATACCACCAGATACAGCTGACCTGCTGCTTCCAGCAGCGCCTGAATATCCGCGTTTATTTGTGTTTTCCGGAGGGATTCCGAGCCCGCAGCCCCCCGCAGCACGCACACAAAGGAGGGAGGACCACCACGGCTCCTCCAAAGAGAACAGAGTTCCTGAGGGCTGAGCCAGCGTGGCACAAAGGTCACGTCATTACTGCAGTGGGGGAGAGCAGCTAGGGGTTGAAATATTTGGGGAATAAACGCATTTGCTAATTCATTTTTGTTCCGTACCAAAATGTAAATTGGGTGCAAAAATAAAACAAACAGAAGAGGCCTAATTATTTATACAGGCATTTTAATCAAACAATGAATAGCACACAGCAACCTTCTACATCAATTAATAAAGCTGGCTTCTGCAAAACAAAAGAGTTACACCATGTGCCCTAATTATAAAACCCAGCCTGGAGATGCTGCTTTTTTTCTTTTCCCCCCTCCCTCTATATACCTGGCTTAATATATCCCCACTGCATTCCTGAGCTGAGGACACTCGTTAGCCCCACTCTCTAGTTACAAATTCATTACTGTGCTGCATTTTTCCTCCTGGCTCTGACAGTAGGAGTGGTCACACTGCAGCACTCCAGGCAAGCCAGCAGCTAATTGAAGGCAGGGGCTGGGGGAGCTGAGAGGAGGGTCTGCCTCCTTCTCCCTGTGCAGGAGGCAGCTGCTTCCACTTAAACCGAGCACATTTCAGGAGATGAGGACAAAACAGGGGCGATGAGATGTTTGCAATGGGTTGCAGGGAGCCACCTCGGTGTGTGGCATTAACAAAATGCGCTTTACGTGTTCCTCCACATCTTACCTTGGGCTCCCCCTGATCAAACACCGCTCTCCGCCCGCAACATGTGTGACCAAACTGGCTAATGATGAGCTGTCCCCTTCCTGACAGGTCAGGGCTTGTGCCTTCTGGGAGCTGATCCATCCAAAGCAGCTCTGCTGCTTTTCCCTGCACATCCCGGAGAATTTTGGGCTCAGCCCCACAAGGGCTGGGCAGGAGCTGCAGCACCTCCAGCAGCCAATCCCCAAGTGCATTTTGTCCCCGGTTCCACTGGGTTTGGGGAGCAGGGGATGCTGCTTGTTCATTTTTAAGACAACAAAAGGCACACATACATTGTTAGATCTATTTAGACTTACAGCAGTAACCACAAGCTTTATGAATCAATCACCCCAAAACTTCTCCAGGGCTCAGCAACACACGGTTTGACCCAGGACACGTGGAAAGTGGGGCCACTGAGCCAGAATGGACCTGGCACTGGGGTCACTCTGCCCTTTAAAAAGCACAGATGAAGCTCCCCCCATTCTCATCTAAACAAACACCTGGAAACTCAGAAAGTGCCTCAATCCATGTCTTCAAATTTCTCCCTGCAGCTCAGGAGCGGGGAAGACACCTGGGGCAAAGGTTTCCCAGGAGGGAGGAGGAGGTAAAAACCTGGGACAACGGGGCACGGAGGACACCTGAGCGGCGATGGGCACCGGAGCGGCGATGGGCACGAGGCCGGGCTGGCTTTCCCACCTCCAGCCAGGGGTCACCAGCTCCGTGCCTCGCCCTGGCAGCGCTGGCACGGGAGAAACAACAGCCCAAGGCACGCTCACAGCAGTGCTAGCAACCCCCAGGGAGCCACATCCATCTCCTGGAAGCTCATCCAGAGTTTCTGCTCCTCTCGGAGCCCGTGAAACCTGTTGGCACTGCCAGGGCTCAGCAGCTTCTGCTCAACTAGGGCATGCTGCAGGCTCCGGGCGCATCCGCTCGCCCAGCTGTACAAATGGGTTACGAGTACAGAGTGTTTGGAGGACTATTTCTAAAAAGGACAGCTCATATTTTGTGTTCGGCATTGCAGAAGATCTAAAAATGGTGACGAAGTCAGACCAGCATTTATCCACACAAATGGGAAAATGTATCTGTGAAATAAATCTAAATAAGAGCGACAGATTTGCTTTTGTCTCTTTTAGCAGCATGAGGAAAGAGACTGATAAATTAATTTAAAAGAAAAATCACGCTCAGTTAATAAATTTGGTCTAAATATTAATCTAGAGGAAGTGTTACATGCTTTAGGAATTCAGGGAAGAGGACTTTAAAACCCAGAGTGTGTGTTTACAGATTATGTTCCATTTCGCAACAGGTAGGACAGGCTGGTAAACAGCAACAAAAATGATGATTATCCTTGGCTGGCAGCTCACAGAAACCATCCAGATACACTTTGATTAAGTCCTTCATCCAGAAGTCAGGCACTGGAATGCCAATACTGCATGTGGTACTTTCCACAAGGCAGGAAAAATACAAATATAGAAATGCAATTGCAATTGAAATCAGTAGGAAAAAAAAATGGATCTTTGAAACACACCAAATGTAATCAGAGAGTATTGAAGTTCAATTATTTGTTACATTTAAAAATTTTTGTTAATATGTATTTGATTCTCCTAGAGAATATCCCTCAATTAGAAAGCTCTCCAAATTTCAGAACCAATGCTTCTGTGGAGTAAGTGAAAACGTTCAGAAATGTACTTGTCAGTTCCTGTTGCATAATAGGCCTGGTGGCAAAGGAAAAGCAAGTTGCACATTGAGTGCCTGCAATTCCAAATCGCCAGCGTGAGTCAGGGCTGGGGTTCTGCAGCACGGCACGGAGGAGCCCCGTGCCCAACTCGGAGTTCAACAACAGTGAGTGCAACAGCACTGCCAGCACCAGCAGAGACACTGGCAGGATACCTGAGAGGACAGAAAACATCCTCTCCCCGATACGTCTTGACGCTGCAATTCCAAGAAGGGGAAAGCAGAAGCAGCTCCTGGGTTGTTTGCTCCGCACTCCCAATCTGGGGGTGCAACACGGGGCTGTGCAAGGGGCACCTCTGAGAACCCCTGTCCTGTCCAGGGCATGGTCCAAAGAGCTGCTCAGATACCACCAGGGAAGAGATGGAGAACCCTGGCCCTAAGGAAAGGCTGAGGGAGTTGGGATGGTGCAGCCTGAACAAAAGGCGCCTTTCCACTGCCTAAAGGGGCTCCAGGAGAGCTGAAGAGGGATGTGGAACAAGGGAAGGAGAGACAGGACACAGGGAATGGCTCCCACTGCCAGAGGGCAGGGCTGGATGGGATATTGGGCAGGAATTGTTCCCTGGCAGGGTGGGCAGCCCTGGCACAGGGTGCCCAGAGCAGCCCCTGGATCCCTGGCAGTGCCCAAGGCCAGGCTGGACACTGGGGCTGGAGCAGCCTGGGACAGTGGGAGGTGTCCCTGCCATGGCTGGGGTGACACTGGAGGAGCTTTAAGGTCCCCTCCAACCCAAACCATTCTGGGATTCTCTGATTAAAAGCCAAGACAGCAGTGATGAGTTTCGGGTCCATTCCACCACTACAGGATTTCACGGATTTGCAGTCACCAATGCACAAACTTCAGTATCAGCAGCACAAACAACCTTTCCTTATTTCTTCCCATCCCCTCCAAGTCCTCTTCAGAAGCAGAGGACACTGAAGAGCATCTCTGTTAGCCAGGGAAATATTAACACATAATCACTGTTAGATTGTACAACCTGACACCAACCTTTTCTCCTCCTCTAGACCCTGGAACCAGCTCTCTAATAACAAAATTTATGAGAGTCCTTTAACAACTCTTGTAATGATTCACTTAAAAAAGAAAATAAATCATTTTTTATTGCAGTTCCCTGCCTCTTTAGGAAGATACAGAATCCTGACAAATAAAATGTACCTACTGAACAACAAGACCTTAGCTGTGACATTGTGAGCAGTGAAATAACACTTGGAGAATAGATGTATTCCAGAACCAAATATCCCCAGGGAGCTTGGATGTTAAAAGCAACAGCACTTGCAATTTTGGATATACACATCTGAAACGTCCTTCTAGGCTACACCACAAATTTCACAGGTGAGAAAAACAGGGAAAAAAAGGCCCCCAAACCTAAGTGCAAACCAGAAACCTGCTTCAGAGAGGAGAGATGCTGCAAACAGGGCTGCTTTCTCAGCAAGCAGCAGGACTTCCCCTCTTTGTGATTTACAGATACTTAAAAACAAGTAGGTTAATGAAGCAACAATACACTGACTGCAGAGTGCTGATTAATACAAACTTCCCCGCACTGTGATCCATGAGCCAATTCAGCACCAGGGCAATGTCCAACGGCCAAGCTGTTTGCCTGGGCTTATTAAGGGAAAATAAAAAATAAAAAAAAGCTTTGAAAAAGTAACAATGGCATTTATTTGGTGTTAACTAAATAAAATAATTCCTAAGAAATAACTGCATCTCCACTGTATGGGGACTAAAGCCCCATACTTTACAGTATTCTACTTTCCATTCTGCGTGTTGAGCTTGGCTTGCTCCAGTATTTTCACTATTAGATTTTTAACAGTTTAATTTAGAAGAGGTTTGGCCCAACCAAGCTGATCTGCAGTGAAACCATCTGGGCTCTAAATGTGCCTCTGGCACTCTGTGAGCCTCTGCCTCAGTTTCCTCTTCTCGAAGGTAAAGGCAACACCCCTGGGCTGGGGAATAACCAGAAACACACTTGGGAAGCCTCTTTAGCACGTAGGAAGGTGAAATTTCTCTGTTAGGAAGCACAGGAGCATCCCCTGCTCACCCAGAGGACCAGGAGCCCACACGCCACCGGCAGATGACAACAAGCCCTCTCCAGCACCTTCTCACAGTTCCTCACCAGAACCACTTGGAGATGGGCTTCAAAGAAAATGAGATGCAGAAGCATCTTCAAGTTCTTCAAGGGGTTTTTTTAGGGCACGGTGAGGGATTTGGGAGACTCTGGGACATCACACAGCCAGGAGCAGTGCAGGCACACATGACCTTGGCTGCTGGCATGGGCTCAGAAGGGCCAAATTTATGCTACACACAAACAACCCAAAAATCCCTTTCCAGAGCTGCAGAACACCTGAAGCTGTGCCTTCCCAGCCTAAATATGCTGCTGGAGGAGAGAAACCACCCGGCTCCTGTCACCCCTCCAAGAGCTCAGACATCCCAAGCACTGTGGTCCTTCCAGTGAACCACAAGATACTGCAGCAACATTTCCTGGTTGTTTTTTTTTTTTCCACAACAAAACCCCACAAATTTGCACATCGTTATTTCTATCTGTCACCTACAATGAAGATTTCCTGAGTCCCACCAAAAAGAAAGGGACAGGATTGAAAGGGGAGCCTTGAGTGGGGTGAGACCATACGAGGTGGTTTTTTGAAGCAGCTTTTCCATCTCGGGTGAGGGCGTAGCCAAGCTCAGAAGTGATCTGCACTGCACGATGGCTGTTCAGCAGTCAATGATACACTACTGGAGGTCTCAACCCAGTTCTCAGTGAACAAATGCCTGTGTAAAAATAGCCATTACCTAAGACGACCATTTTCATTCCAGGACAAAAGAACATCGGGCTGGAAATTGCAGAATTAATCCCTTGAGTCTGCAACCCACCACAGCGTCTGGTGTTTAATTTGCAATAGGAGAAAAAAAAATCACATCGTGGTGACCAAGAACAAAGGGCACAAAATAAGAATTAATTTTACTATTAACTACCATTGAAACAAAGGGCAAATTGCACCCACCCCCAAAAGGAGGTTCCAGGGAGACCTGAGAGCTCCTTCCAGCGCCTAAAGGAGCTCCAAGAGAGCTGGAGTGGGACTTTGGACAAGGGATGGAGTGACAGGATAAGGGGGAATGGCTTCCCACTGCCAGAGGGCAGGGATGGATGGGATCCTGGGATGAAATTCTTCCCTGGGAGGGTGGTGAGGCCTTGGCACAGGGTGCCCAGAAAAGCCCCATCCCTGGAAGTGTCCATGGCCAGGTTGGTTGGGGCTCGGAGCGGCAAAGGCACACTGGTTGGAAACAACAGGCCAGCTAAAATAACAGTGCAGGTGTTCCCTTCCTCCCAGCCTGCTCCACACCCTCGTTCCTCATACTAAAACGTGCCAAATTTATGCCAACAACAACCTGTCTGTTCAAATCCTGGGGAAGGGCCGCGCTGAGACGGAAATGAAAAGCTACAAATCCACCTCCAGGAGAGCACCACAGGATGGAAGGGCCATTCAGACAAGCAGAGCAGTTATTTGTTGTGACTAATACTGTTAAAAGAAGTAGCAGATTAGCACCAGGTTAGAACCAAACACAGCAGCTGGTTTCCAGTGACTAACCAGGGCAAGCAGGGATAACTGCTTAATGAAGCAATGGCGTCTGCCAGAGGAATTCTCCAAACACACCCCAAAGACTGAAGGTGTAGAAGGCCAAGTTAATGATGATCAGAATGACAGTCAGCTTCTTCCTCATGGCTGCTGTGCTGAACCTCAGGAAAACCCTCCGGAGTGATGCCAGCAGCAAGCATTGCTCCCCATCATTCCCAGCTCCGCCACAGCTCTCGAGAGCTCCCACGCCAGCCACATCCACTCTCCTTTCTCACCAACTGTCCCTCCCTCCAGTGCCACCAAAATCAAGCTGTTGCACACGAAGGATTAAAAGGACAAAAAAAAAAATCACAATAATCACAATAATAAAAACTCAGTGAACCCATTTTTTAGGGTTCACGGAGAACCTTTTAGGCACGGCCCGAATGTCAGGGTCACCCTGCGAGTGCCGGTCTGCAGGTGGCAGCTGCATCCTGCCATCACTGGAGTGTATTAAAACCATCTGAGCACGCTCCTGTGCGCCCTGCGTATCACTGAGGACTCAGGGAAGAGCTGGCAAAGGTTATCCCTGAAAGTTTACCTCTGAATCAGTGCCGATTCAGAAAAGAAAGGCAAGCAGATGTTGGCTGAGTAACTTGAATGCGCTGGAACAGGATTTCAAAAGAAGAAAACGTCCCTAGGGGGTTTCTCTGGATTTCATGTTTAGCATCGTGCACATTGATTAAAAGCAGTCATTGGCACAGGTATGTAATAACACAATATTGGGTTAACGCATGGGCAGACTGGGACTGACAGCTCCAAACACCTCTGGGGTGCCCAACGCCATCCCAGCGTAACAACACTGCTCTGGACAGGGAGATCTGCCCTCAGCGCAGCTTTTAGGAACTCTTCAGGACAATGTTTCAATGCAAACACTTCTACACCTGCTGCTTCTACCCTGTTCTCCTAGCTACAAGTCTGATGTGTCTCTTACAGAGGTCTCTCAGCTCCCAGAGGAAGCAGTGATTGGTTTGGTTCTCACTGTCCAGCTGGGAAGAGAAGTCCGGAATGGAGAACACTTGCAGCTTTCAAGGCCCAAAGAGTGGCTGCTAAAAGAAACGAGGGAACAGACACAGAAAGACCAACTGATATGCATTTTGACTTGAAAATACTGGTAAATTTTGTGTTTAGCCCAGCTGCAGTTGAGTGTCTGCTGCAGGCAGAGGGCAGGAGGAAGCCCTGAAGGCAGAAACGCAGCTGGAGGGACCAGTGCCACCTGAGACAGGGGGACACAGCTGCTCTGCTCCTCAGGACACACCTTCCTCCGTCACTGCTGATCCCTCAGGAGCGTCCAGCCAAGAAGCTGAACGCCCTCAGCTCCATGGCAGAGCCTCACAAAAGCTCACGTTTCCTCAGCTCCCCCTTGATTTATCAATCTGCCTCTTGCAAAGCCCCATTTCCGATGCCGGAATTCCAATTTGCTACCACAGTCTTTAAACCTACAACAAAAAACTGTCATTTTCAACACTGCCCAAATGGCAAACCACGAAGAAACTCAAAAACCCGACCACAGAGGTATTTTTAAAAAGAAAAAATATTTAGAAACTCCACAAAGCCGTTCTGGCTGCTGCGCAGCAATGGGAAAAGCACTCAGTAAATCGCCCGCCTGACCGCTGGGCAGGGGCCAGCATTCCCTGAGAACCTGGCTGGCAGCAGCACTTCCACAGGTTCTCCACCACCAGCACTGCTTGAATTTGCTTTTTAACAACCCAGAGATATGACATCAGCCTTTGCTGGCAAAACAGTCTCCAAAACAACCACCAAAAATAAGCCCAAGTAATGTTGAGCTGCAGCTGTGTGTGTACGTGGAAAGGTGCAATTCAGCAGAGCCTGGCTTTGGACAGGGGACCCCTCTACAAAGAGTGGTAAGTAAAGAAGTCCCAGGTCTATTCAGAAATGAGAAAGCATAGATAAAGCAGTAAAAATTTAATCAGATTGCCATACCCCACTTATTTTTTTCTCTCCTTCCACCCCATTTCTCTCCACCTATTTCAGGGACTGTCACTCAGTCCTACACAGGGGAGGGATCTCCACTGTGTCTTACAGTCTTGTAGAGGAGGAGAAGCTCAGCATTTGCCTACATGGCTTCAGGTATTTTTCTGGCCCACCAAAACCAGAGCCCTGTACAAAACCAGCTGATAAATACCCACAAGGAGCAAAAAAGCACTGGATAATAGAAAAGAGGCAGCCACACTGCTCACACACAACATAAATCTGATTTACATGGTGTATAAAACCAATCTAACAGCAAAGGGGGAAACAAGTCCTGTCTCCACATGATTTTGGGGGTGTCTGTAGCACCCACACACCATTTTCTAAACACTATCTGCAAAGAGTGCACTCCGGAGAGAAACTGAGGCAGCAGGCTCAGGGATCCAGATTTTTCATTTCCATCTGTGTTTAGCCTGTTTCTCCTCTCCTCTGTGACTCACCAGAAAAATGGAAGTAGAGGAAACTGCTCAGAGATTAAGCTGAAAAGCAAACACAGAGAAAAAAAGGATGACTTCACACTACGGAGTCCGAGCAGTGTGGTGATGCTGCACACCAGCTGCTCCCAAAATTCACCCTGGTGGCAATGCCCATCCATCTTCAGTGAGGAGAATCACAAGGGACAGGGTGGGCTGCGTGCACTGCTTAGAGAGGCCTGTCTGAGCCTCTTAATGCCAGCCCAGGGTTTTTAGATGGAGCCTCCAGGCACAAAATGTCCCGAGGACAAGTGGTCTCATAATTAGTTAAAAAAGGCAGTGAGGGTCAATCTCTGAAACATTAGGCTTGTGGCTACCTCTGTACTCAATTTCACTACTATTTCTCTTCTCTCCACAGTCAAATCCTGCTATTTACTCCCACCTACATACCATCAGGCAGATGGGAGACACTCAGCATAATTCCTCACTCTGATCCCTCCCCGTGTCCCTCCAAAACCTGATTTGGTTTCCTATGCAGCAAGACAAAAATCATATTAAACTGCAGGGGAAAAAAAAAACCCCACAACCACACCAGCTATGCTACACACAGGATTTGCATCTGATCCCAAATTTCCTTCACAGCCAGTGCGTATGTTTTGCAGATTTCCACCGCAGCAGGACTTTCATCCCCTCCCTCTGCACAGCCACTGCTTGTCTTGCAGGGTGAGATTGAAGTAGACAAGTGTGAAAGAATCATATAGGGCTCAACATCATTAGGCTCACCCTGAAAGCACAAGAGTTGACAGGTCTGAGGATGCAACTTCTGATTTTCCCCTGGGGCTCAGATTTGGGAGCTGGGAGGTTGGGGAGAGAAAGGAAGATCCTTAAAAAATAAAGCCAGGGAGGCTGGGTGTTTGTCATTGTCTCTGCAATCTTGGGGGAGCCGTGAGGCTACCAGGATGTCAGAAATTCTGAGGAATTAAATAGCTATGAAAAGCCTCGAGTCAAACCTAAACCCAAACTGCGAAAACACAATAAAAGTTCAGCCTGTTAGAAATAATGTGCTGGGCAAAACATTAACACATTTACACTTGAAAGTTGTGAAAGAGTCAGGATCACCCTGCTTAAAATGTATCAGTCAGACGAGATCTGATTTCAGGACAGAGCATCCTGCACATACATAAAAGAAAGTACTTGAATAGGCGTCATAACACAAACATCCATTTATTTTCTGCCAAATAAGATCAGTGTTCTCTCTCCACAAAATAATGTTCCCTGCAAAATGCTGGAGCTCAGCTTGCTCCTTTTTTTTTTTTACAGAAAAAGAGCTCACTAAATCAAATGGCCCCAAATATTTCAGTTATTAAAACGGGCTCAGTTGCACACTTCAGGGCATTTGGCCTTATTCAGATTGCTGGGTTTATACAAAATAAAACATAAAATACTCTCACCTTAAAGACTGGCAGATCAGCTCTGCCTGAAAACTCAACCACAGCTGAATCACTGGCTAAGTTAAGATCCTGCCCACTGAAAAAATCCGGTGCTTTAAAACTTGGGGCTATTATGCAATGATTACCTCATCATCATTCCAGGTAATCTTCAGTGGCTTGTGGATGGACAAGTGGCATCTCTGAACGGGAGCTGCAGCTTGAAACAATATTTGTGGGGGCTCGGTTTGGGGTGGTTTTAAATTTATTTTATATTTATGCGTGGAAATAAGTGTGAACCACTGAAGATCAGTGCTGATGGCCACCAAGATCAGGACCGAGTCTGATGGCCATAAGGCAGGCAGGCAGGTACATTTTGTACTTCTCAAGGCCTTTGATTCTGCCTTGTTCAGAAAACAACACAACAGCTCCATCCAGACAGCACGGAGAGAAAAGGGCACCAATACAGCCAAAGTGGAGGGAAAGAAACAACACGAGTTATCGGCATGGACACCCCCAAAGCAACCAATGTGCATCCCAACAGCTCAGGAACAAGGTGAGAGACAAAGAGCAAACTGAGGGAGCTGTGTAAAAAGTATCCCCTCATTTTGGGGAGGCTGCTTCATGACTTTTGAAAATAAATACACCTGGCACACAGGTTGCAATGGGAATATATACGCATTAATTTCCAGACCAGTGTCAGTTTTCCAGATACCAGCTTGTCCCACAACAATGGCTGTAACTGAATACAAACCCTCCAGGTCACTGTTCTGCCTGGGGTATTAAACAGCATTGAGGAATAAAAGGCAGAATGAATATTTCAAGGGGCTGCAGGCACCAGAAGTAATGGGGATGAGAACGGAGCAGCTCCTGAGCCGAGCTGGTCCATGGCACTAAGTGGGCTGGCTTTCAAAAGCCACCACCAGCCAAAATTTCCAGAAGCAAGCCGCAATTCCTGGCATTCCCATTTATACCCTACCCAGGTGAAATACTTCATCTGCTTTGTTTCCAGGCATTCAGCACTTCTGAAATCACTCTTCCCCATCAGATGTGAGTGCACTAACACTGACACTCCTAAATAATTTGGTTTATCTTCCCCTGACTCAACTGCAAGAAGGGGAAAGTTCCTTCAGCTGCAATCCCACAGTTCCTAAAGTTGTTGGGAGGGGCTGATTGAGGTCTCCTCTTTGTAATTTACTGATCTCTGATATCCCCCCAAACTGATTTAACAAGTCCTGCTTGTTAAAGTGAAAACCAGGCAGGCAGAAACTCTTCTGCTATTCAGGTGCTTGCCAGAAAACTCAGCTGCAAAATATTTCTGTGCAGCACCGAAAGCCTCTCCTGAAACCTTTCATGTGTCTCTCTACACGTCAAGCTCCCTTTCTTCTTCCTTTTATCTTCATATTTAGATAATTCTCACTAAAAGCAAGGTGGTCGTTCTTGTGAAATTACCATAACATCTCTTGATGGACTTTTAAGATCTCTGCTGCTTGTTACACAGCGCTGCGATGTGTTTTGCCAAGAAGCGAGACATTGTTTATTCTTGTATTAGGGAGACAAAGTGTTTCCCACTTAAAGGGCTTCATCTCTCCTAAAAACGCGGTGCAGCAGAAAGAGTGGCAGAGCTGGAGGGAGGAGGCTCCTGATGGCACCGGAATTTCAATTCCATTGATTAGCCAGCATCGCTGGAGTAAGGAGATTTAATGCCAAGCCCGGTGTAAATTGGATTCCAATTGCTGTCCCTGTGTAAAAGGGGGTCTCACATAAAGGATTAAACGCAGGCCAAGGGTGCACAATGAACCCACTGGCTCATTCACAATCAGCTTTGTGTACTCATTAGAAAAGGGAGCTAATCACCCCAGTTTGTGCTGGTTTCAGAGCTGCCAGCACAAAAGGCTGTGACCTCCCACTGCGAGTCAAAGACAAAATATCCCACTTTCTCCCATGTACCAAAACCTCTCATTTTGTGCCTCTAAAATTCAACCTTCTGATGGACCCACAATAAAAATTAGCTATGGTCAGCAAGACTCAGCTACCCCTAAAATCCCAATTATGTTGCTTAATATAGGGGATGAATTAGGAAAACTAAACATGTGTCCAGTAAGGAGTCTTCCAGTGACCTAGTTCTGTCCCAGTGTGTGGCTTGCTTGTAAATGTGATCAGAGCATGTGCAATGCAACAAAGCCCAGAGAGATTTCCTAAGCGATCTCCCAGGTAATCAAAAATCACATTTTAAGCAGCACATGGAAGCGTGTTCCCACACTTGTTAGTCTGGCACAGGAAAGCACAGGAGTTAAACCAGAAGTCGTAAGGAACTGAAAAATGAAAACTTTGCTGAGGGCAGCTTTGGAACAAAGTGCTGGGCAAGGGGAGTGTTTTGTTCCCCCACAGCCCCTTGGGTCCTACAAGCAGCTGCTTGAAAAGAAAAAATTCTCCAAGGCTGGACAGCAGCCCTTGCACGCCCCTGTGTCAAACTCACAGCCCAGAGGTTGCGGTGATGGGCACCTCCACACACCAACGGTCCTTGAACCTCCTTCACATCTCCCTGGTGTGAAACAACACCCCAGCCCCCCAAAAACGGGGTGACTCCCGCACTGAAGTCACCCCCACAGCCTTCCCTGGGGTGACAGCGCCCACGCTCCACCCTGAGCCCCCACCTTGCTGATGTTCCTGTCCACCGCTCTCCACGGACCCTCGGCACGCTTTTGGCCACCACAGCTCTCGCAGCAGAGCTGCAGCCACGGCCCGTCCCGTTCGGCATCTGGAAACGGCTCCGCGCCACTGCTGGAACGTGGGATCTGCACTGCAGCCGCGCACTTTTAGCACAACAAACGTTCTGTCCTTTTGGAGATGAGTTAATTGCCCTGCTTCCTCTTCCTCCCGTCTCCTGCCTCTTTGGCCAGGCTGTCCGGTCTCCCACACAGCCCAGGACGTGTCACAGGCAGCAGTGAGGGTGTCCCCAACCAGCTCAGGAAAATGCCATGGGCACTTCCAGAGCATCCCCCTGGCTGGGAGAGGAGGTGGTCCTTGTGTCCTCTCACTGCACACCGTGACACAGGTATCAATAAATACCACAGGGACACTGCTGACCACTTCTGATGCTGGAGCACTTCCAGAGCATCCCCCTGGCTGGGAGAGGAGGTGGTCCATGCGTCCTCTCACTGCACACCGTGACACAGGTATCAATAAATACCACAGGGACACTGCTGACCACTTCTGATGCTGGAGTAACCCAAGAGGCAACAATCCAACACATATCCTCACAGCATCCACCCCAAACTGTGCACGTTGTGTCAGAGACACCAAGACCCTCACAAGCAATGGACTGCACCCACTTCATGAGGATTTCAGGGAAAAGTATATCACAATAACAGTTTGGGGTCAAGAAAGGTTCAGCTTGACCTTGCATAATGTTAAATTATCCTGTGCCTAGAGTGTAACACTTGGTTTCCAATTTCTCTTTTACTACAGAAAGCCCCAGGCCACAGGAAAATTCCCAGCATCCATCCATTTTCAGACAAGGAAAACAAAGTTTGCAATCCCAAGCAGACTGAGGAGGTAGGACCCAGGATCCCAACATGCCTTTACTGGGCACAGCTGCTTTCCCAAAGAACCAAGGGAAGCAATTCCTGGTTCTCTTGCAAAGGAAATGAGGCCGATGCAGCCACGACACCACGGCACTTCTGCAAGGAACAACCAGTGCCAGGCACACCACAGATCCGCCACACAAGCAGTGATACCAAAAGTGAATGGTGAATCCATTTATCCCATTTACACCCCTCCCAAGTGAGTGTAAAACCACACCACCCTGTGTGCCCTCCCAGCCCCGGGCTGTGGGACACATCACTGCTGTCCCATGGAGAGCAAAGCAGGTCAAGAAAACTGAAGAAAGGCAGAGAAAAAGGTCAGAATGGTAATTTTCATATTATCTACGGCACAACTGTTTTATTTGTCCTTAACAGAGGATGTTTCATAGTTAGGAGGAAATCAGTCGACCATTAAGAAGGAACAATTCTGAAGGAAGACAATCCAAAAACATGCTGAAGGACCACTCTTGTCGGTGGGGAACAATTTCTCTGTCCACAGGGACCTCTGTCAGGCAAATAAAATCTTCTGTCAGCAGCTGCACACAGAACCTCCAGTGCTGGAGAATAAAATCTGATTGTGTGCACATCTGAGGAGATGGTATCTATTCACTGCCTATTGGCACACAGTGTGCTGGGTAAAAACAGTTTAAACTAAAATCTCATTCTCCTTTTCAGAAAAAGAAGGAAAGGAAAGCTGTAGGCCTATGGCAGCAACTCCAGTCCAGATGTCTCTCTCTGCTGATTTTTATGTAAGCAGCAAGTGTTTTATTAAATTATAACCTATTGGCAATAAGAAGGCAGAATACTCTGGATGATTTTCAGTGTCACCAAACTGAGCTATTTTTTAGGATATATGAGAAAAAGCCAAATCCAAATGACACACAAAAATCACAGAGCATTAAAATTACCCCCTGATATTTTAGACTGAACAATCCCCCAACAGTTAGTGAAAAAAACCACAGATTTTTGTTGTTATTTGAGTTGCATCATATGCACCAGTTTCAAGTCACTGTGTCATAATAATATTAGCAATAATATTCACTAGTTTATTGTCCTGGGAAATCAGTGCTTAGCAGCTTGACATTTCACTAACACGACGCCCTTACGACAGACTGAAGCACTTGAAAAATTCCACCTCACATTTCTGCCACTCAACCAGCACCCTGCAACCAGCACACGAATCTCTGAGCTTCTCCATCAATATATTCACGAGATTCTCCCACTAAGATGATAATACTCAATCTGCACTTATTTTCCAGATGATCAACTGGACTTCTGCACGCCTTACAACCTGGCCTTTGGCATTCTCAGCAAGAGCAGCATTAGGTCCAATGATCATTATCTCCATGACTTCAATTTTCCTCTCAGCCTCTCGCAATCTCAAACCAAAGCCTTCCAACTCCTTATCCACTGCAGCATGAATAGCATCTCGCTTTTCTATAATGTCTGCCAAGCACTTAGCAGGCCCAGCACTGCTTGATAAGCTGAATCCATGCCTCCGGACGGTACGGAGCTGAGAGCAGCCAAGCCTGACCCTCCCAGCTAGAAGGAAGTTTGAAAGTGAAATATCAGGGCCTCAGAGTGGCCGCTCTGCCTCGTTTTTCCTCCACAGTTACTGTGAGCACACGGTGCCCGACATCCCATTCCTGAGGCTGCCAGCTCCTACAAGCTGCCCACATTTGCAATCCACCAACCATCAGCCCTGAGGGTTGTCTTGGGCTGCACCAACAGGGTGTCAGGTTGTATTCTGACTCCGTCGGTGTCTTCTTCATTTTTTGTTTGGTTTTTTGTACTACTACATTTATATTTGTAATATTCCTAGTAAAGAACTGTTATTCCTATTCCCATATCTTTGCCTGAAAGCCCCTCAACTGCAAAATTATAATAATTCAGAGGGAGGGGGTTTACAGTCTCCATTCCAAGGGAGGCTCTGGCTTTCCCTGGCAGACACCTGTCTTTCCAAACTAAGACAAAGGTCCATGTAGGTTTATGGCAGCTTAGCCAGAGAAATAAGCTTTCCATTCCTAAACACTGGATTATACCCCCAATTCCAGAGGTAAAAATGGCACAGCAAACAAGGGAGGCAACTGTGTAACTCAGCTTTCAGAGTTCCAAGAGGTGAGAGAAGGGCCCCGGGCACAAGTCCCTTCCCCAGAGCCCCGACACTGCCATCCTTTCTTCTCCTGAGGACTCCAGACGTGGCAATTCCAGATGCACAGACTCAATGAGTCTTTTCCTACCTCACAGAGAGTTAGGAGTAAAAGCTACCAGGGTACAAAAACCACATGGCCCCTCCCTTACAGACACATCCTCACTGATTTCCCTTCTGTGGGTTAATTGGGATCCCCATGTCAGGGTTTGGGAGCAGCAGAGTTCCCACTGCACCTCTCCCTGGATCACTTACTCCCAGTGCCAAGGCTCTTCTCTTCTTACTGATTTAAACTCAACTTGCTTTTATCAGGGATCTATGAAGAATCAGTTGTGGGCTACGTAAAGAAATTCTATAAAATAAAGATTTTTTTTTGGTTGGGGGCGGGGGGGGGAAAGGGGGACAGAGAAGAAGGAGGGAGGCTAGAAAAGACATTAGCTCTCTTAAAAATATCAAAATATAGACAACTACAATTTGATTCTTCCATCACCTGAAGAATACAAACAGCACCAAACTGCACACACTCTAGAAAATTATTACCTGTAGGACTCCAACAGAATATCTGATGTACAACACCTCCTCTGCTTGGAACTGCAGCCTCTTCCACAAGGGAACAAAATGGAATCACAAAATCATCAAGGTTGGAAAATCCCTCCGAGATCATCAAGTCCAACCACTCCCACTGCCAAGGCCACCACCAACCCATGTCCCCAAGTGCCACATGCCCAGGGGTTTTGAACCCCGATTCCACCCCTGCCCTGGGCAGCCGGTTCCAGTGGGAAGCAGAAGGGGCACGGAGCACCAGGAATGGTGTTCATGTTTGGATTTAAAAGTGAGAACTTGGAGAGTTGGGGGAAAAAAGGACTGGGGAAGGAAGGGAGGGCTCTGAGAGCCACTTCTGGAGATGGGAACAACAAAGAGTGGAGGGCATGAGGGTGAAGCAGCTCCGGCTGACAGGAGATGCTGCTTCCCCCAGCAAGCCCCCATCAGGAGAGAGCAGAATCCAACAGCTTGATTTTGTATTTGTTAGTTCTTCCTTTAAGAGCTACATAAACATTCTGATTAATAATAATGGACCTGCTAGTGCTTCCACTATCCCCAAAGGGAGCAAAATCAGGTTTGGCATTTGCAATTAAGACTGCTAAACCAGGAGTTATCAAGTGTCATGTTAGAGAATAGAGGGCTTGATCCTGGGCAGTGCTGAGTGCTCCCAGCATCGCTCAGGGAAACCATCAAAGCATCTATTAATTTTTGTTTAATATACCTCAATGCATTCTGTGTCTAAAGGATGTGCTCGAGCCACGAGGCTGGGTCACGGCAGAGAGAGGCAGGGAGAAAATCTTTCCCCTGGGAGAACTCAACTCAGCTCGAGCTGGCTGAGAACATGAGGCGCAGGAGGCAGCAGGTGCCATGCACGGATCGCATCCCACACCCCACATCTCCACGGGATCTGCTCCCTGCTCAGGTGGGCATGTGGCACAGAAGGAAATCAGGGTCCGACAGAACCCATCAGGCTCCAAGAGTCCATTCCTGAATCGTACCCTCAAGGACTCCAATGCATTTGTTGCTGGAGCTAGTGGATGTCTCATCCTATTTACATAATATATGACCTAATTTTGTGTTCACTGAGTATTTAATTACAGACGATTGAATACAAAAATGACTCAAAATACTCCCAGCACTAATAATTAATGTTTTAATTGTGTTTTCTTTGTGGGGTTGGCTTTTTTTTGACTCTCGTGCAGCATTTAAATAATTTGAGCACATATCAAAAAAAAAAAAAAAAAAAGAAAATGTACTGCTCCTGGAACCAGTTTGGAAGGGACCAGTGCTTGTTTAACATGGTGGCCCCTCCTTTTTCTCCACAGACACAGGGATTCTGTATTTCACACTCCCGTTACCAGAATTAATAATTCCAGCCCATTTTGTGAACTAGAACCTCTGTCAGTTCACTCACCCAGCTCCATCCCTCCGGGACAGGGCCTTGTCAAGCCGTGGAGCATCATCTGCTGCCTCTGGCAGAGCTGAGACACGACTGTGTTGAAAGGAATCCGAGCACAGCTGCTCAGCAATCGCTCTCCCAGTGCAAGACAAAGTGTCTCTGTGAGGAACACCAACTACTCATCAGGATTTTCCAGATATTTAATAAGGATCTCCTCAGTAAGTGTGTATCTCCATCCCAGGCAGGGCTGGAAATCCCCGTCCCGTGGCCAAATATTTGCAGCAAATCCAATCCTGACCATTTCTCAGGGCAGAGTGGGAAGAGTTTTGCAATATTGTATTTCAGCTCATCAAAAGGCTTTGGAATGACCATTTAATTAAGCCAGTTCAAAACATTTCACACTTCAGACAGCGACAGATTTAAAAAATAAATAAAAATTGAAGAACAGCAGGACTAGTAACTGTAGAATTGTTAACATACTTCAGATTGAAAGGGTTTACATGTTCTAAACACTTCATGAATTATGTGTACTGAACCTATAAGGAACAAACCCATCAAAGAATCATCACCACAGTGTACTGGAGCGGTATCAGTCCTGCAGCACATCCAGGAGTACTCTCTGTGTTTTATTCCCTGGGAATGACTCAGATAATGATAGCGAGTGGCAAATTAAATCATACCAGCGCTATCTGAGAGCTGCAATCCTTTATAATTAGGGGGCTTTGTTTGTTTAGGAAAAAAAAATCCCATTTATAAAAAGCTTATCTCAGGGATAAGGGACCATTGTTTTTAGACTGTTTTTTAATAATGCTAGCCTTTAAAAAAAGAAAAGAAAACAAAACCCAAACCAAAAACAAACTCTAAAAGATCTTCTAAGCAGAGGGTCATTATAAATAAAACAAAACATTAGCCTATAACCACTGTTTCTGCAGAGCCACGAAATGCTCAATATGTTAATCCCACACTAAGTTAGACCAATAGTTTTCACCTTGAATCAAATTAATTATTCTTTCCAAAATTAGTTTACTAGAATAATAATCTCCTCCTCCTGATCCTTTTACTGAAATAATAATTCCGTTATTACACAGCCATGCTATACACCAAGAAAGCAGAGTGCTGTAGAAAGGTCTTTTAGCTTTTGAGATCAATACAAATTATTATGCTCAGCATTTCTCTCTCCAGATATTTACACCACGCTCATCACCTCAGTATCCCAGCTCAATACAAGAAAAGCAAAAACTTGTTCACAACGCAGCATATTTAATCTTCAAGTGCTTGACAAGCACCAGCCAATATCCAGACCTCCCTGGTGGCTGCTGTGATGGAGCAGCTCATGTTTAGAGGCTGAACAGCGAGAAGGGCTCGGTGCCAAGGCCAGGGGTTGGGCAGGAATTGGGCTCACCTGGTCCACGAACCTCCAGGTGTGGCAGCCCCCTAAATCTGCAGGCACCTGGAGCCCACGACCACATTCCCCAAGGGGTTAAGTCCAAAGCTTCCCTTCACACCCCTCCAGCTCTGTGCCCATCATCTCTCAGCATATAAAGAATTGTCCTCTCTGTCCTTTCCTGCCTGGGCAACTCTGGAAGGTGCCCCAGATCTCCCCGGCTTTAAAAGATCACCTTGTCCACTGCCAAACCCTTCTATGCAGTCTGTATTTAACCCAAATTTAGGGCTTCACTCAAGGATTCAGGCACTTAAAAATAAGATGCTGCAAAAGCCAAGCGTTCTATTAAATTTAATCCCAAGCAACCTCTGACATCAGAGCCACAGTGACTAATCCAGCAATGATCAGTGAATGGCTTTGCTCCACAATCAGTTCAATCACGAGGAAAAAAGACTGGAAACAATCCCAGGATTTGGGTCTTGTGGAAACCTGGTGCATGTCACCCACACAGCCCCTGGGAGGGATGGCAGAGTGATGGCTGAATAATCACTCAGTGGTTTTTGTTCAAATATAAGGAATGCAGGAAAACCAGTGCTGGAGAAGGCCAGTCACAGGTGACTCTGTCATGGACAGAGAGTCAGCAGTGACACTGGCATCTGCTTTTACTGTCATTTCCTGAAGTACAAGGTAGGTCCCCCTCACCTGGGGCCTGGGAAACTTCAGTGCAGAATAAAGATCAACATTGCCTATAAATACCCTTTAATGCACCACTCTTCTTGTTTCTAATGCCTCAGATTAGGTTTGGTTTCGTTTTTAAATGGAAATTAGGTCTTCATCAACCCTGAATGCTTGTTCTTGATCTACCAGTTACATATATTAGTTATTCATCCTTGCTGGGCTTTGCTGAGGATTGCTCGAATACCTCTTGGAAATGAACAGCCCTTGGTAATCACTAGTCTTGATTAACAAACACAGCCCCAACCAATATCTAATCTGACTTCTAACCACAGAGACTCTAAATAAACTTATGTTTTGTAAGAGTCCAGAACATGAGGGGAGTGAATCTGGAGAAATTACTCTAAGGACTTGCTTTATTTTTTATTTACTACCTAGTGACATCCAGTTCTTAATCAACCATTTTCTAGGAAGGTTTTACTAATTTTAATAGCAAACACACAACACAAGTCCATATATTCATCTGCTTTAGTTGCCGTTTAACTCCTGCTGAACACAACTTAGGACTGGAACTTGGACACAGGTTTTTTTTCACTAACAGCTACAAAACGTCCGAACCTCTGTGATTACAAGGTCCACAAACATTTCCAGGAAAGGAATAAATGGGGTATTACCTGAAACATTATATCCACAAGTTAACCAAGGAAGGACAATTCAGAAGAGAGTGGTTAAAAAGTAAGGAGGAATTTGTAATCTCCAACAGGGGTTTGATGGTTGCATATCCCCGATTCTTCCTGTCCAGACCAGGGCTCTCCACATAGGAGGAGAAGAAGTTGGGGGAAAGAAGAAGAAAAAATAAAGCTTCCTTTGTCTCCAACAGATTTTATAGTTTCCTTTTAGTATTTCAATGAAATATTTACTTTTCTTGTACTTTATGCTTTAATTATTCATTACTGAAATCAGTTTAAAGAGCTGCCATGCTCTTAAATGAAGTTCTAAGAACGGTACCTTGGAGCTCCCCGTTTATTGCAGTTTAGTGACTTTCATCTCAAGTCTGCTCTGACAAACTCATTGCAGGCACCACATGAGGAGCTTCTGTAAGGGCTGCCTACAAATGACACGCTGAGGCAGCAGCAGAGGCAGCAGCAGGCTCATTCTGCCCCTGCAGGGTGGTGAAAGGCCATCACTGTGTCTGACTGCACGGGATAAACACCCCTGCGGGACGTGGAAGGGTTTGGTGCCACTGTGGCTCCACCACACAAGTGGCAGAGATGATCAACATCCAACTTTAAAGGCAAAAGATAGGGAAGAAGGAGGACAGAGAATACGGAGTTGGCTCCATGGCAGCTGGTGACAGAGCTGGGAGCAGGAGCCACAGCCAGGTTAGGTTCCCCCACCCACAGCCAGCTTCTCTCCAGGTTCCCCCACCCACAGCCAGCTTCTCTCCAGGTCCCTGTGTGAGAGCTCTGCAGCACATGAAACACCCAGACAGGGCCGAAGAGGGTTTGCAGATAAACCCTCATCGCCCCACGCTCAGAAGAGACCAGCAAAATACAGCTCAGAACAGCAAAACACAGCCACAGCTAACTCAGATTTAAAGTTCACCTGTGGTGCCTTTTCACAGCAAGACGTGCCAGTGGACAACCCAAAACCTTGCTGGCACTGGCAGGGTCTAACAATCCAATTCCTGCCTCCAACTTCTCAGTTTGTCTTCGCAAGGAAAACCAGAGCTGTCATCACCTCACCTTTGCTAACGCAGGGCAGCTTGCAGAGGCGAAGTCCTTGCAAATGGAGCAGCTCTTGACAAATTGCCATGGTCAGACCAGCCTGAAGGTCCCTATCACCTGCCAACATGTCTGAAAATGTGTTCCCTGCTCTCTCCTGAAGCGCAGCTCGTGGCAACGATGACGGGGAGTCGCAGGTGCTGGTGCGAGCACCGAACGCAGAGCCGACTGCAGCTCGCAGTCCAGCTCGATATCACTCTAAAGAGCGAGGGGAATAGAAACAAGCAGATTACACTGGTCAGTGTGACTGTCATTTGTCACCAGCTGAACTGTTGTCAGGTCTGGGGCACTTCATTTTTTTCACTTCTTCAGCATCACAGCAGCAGAGATGATTGAGAACAATACTGTGGTGTCGGTGCAGACCTGGAGAAGGCTCCCAGGAGGGAAAGCGAGATGTTTATTGGAGTGCCTCAGGAAGGGAGCTGCAGAAGTTGGCAGCACAGGTTTGAGGTGGGTTCTTGTCAGAATCAAAGAGAACAGTTTGAGCAGGAAGGGACTTTAAGATTCCTCAGGCAGGGACATCTCCCACTATCCCATTGCTCCAAGCTCCATCCAACCTTAGACACTCCCAGGGATCCAGGGGCAGCCACAGCTTCTCTGGGAACCTGTGCCAGGGCATCCCCACCCTCACAGGGAGGGATTTCTTCCCAGTATCCCATCTATCCCCGCCCTCTGGCAGTGGGAAGCCATTCCCCCTTTCTTTTATCACTACATGTCATTGTAAAAAGCCCCTTTCCAAAATACACTGCTGTTATTTCATGAACAGTAGATACAATGTAAAATCAGACCCTGAGAGTAATTACGAGGTTCAGGATAATGCTACTATTATTTCTGGTGCTCAGTTTCTCTATCTGGTGTCTAATGCATCTCAGAAGCTCGTTATTAATCTCAAAAAAAAAAAAAAAAAGTGTCTCTATCTAATTCACGAACTATGAATACTAAACACTTTCAGACTGTGTTTTGTTTGTTGTTGTTGCTTTTTGAAGAACTCAAAATTTTCAAAACATCTAGAGGGCTCCTAAGGAATAGCATAAAACAAATACTTTGCATTTTCAAAATTAAAATTCTGGAAGAGGCTCTAAACCTAACACCAAACACTTATGCAACTTGAATTTTAACCATCTTCACATCCTTAATCTTCATCATGTTTAGTACATTACATTTCTTTGACAACTAATCAATCAAAGGCATCATACTTTCTGTAAAGCTGCCAATTTAGTGTCATTTTGCCCTCTCTCAACAACAATTTATTTTCTACAGAAACTTCCTTGTTTATTATATATATGTATAATTTATATATATAAAAATATAGCATAACAAAGAGGGGGAAATAAGAAAAGCAAAGCAGCCAACGCAATATTGCACCACTCAGGACTGTCAAGAAGAAACCCATGGCTTTCCATGGATCCACAGCCTCTCATCAACAAATCATCGAGGACATCCCCACGACTCGGTGTCCAACAAGGAACAGCAAAGAATTGGCTCTAAAAGGACTAAGAAGCTCTGGAAAGAGGCCACGGAGGACCCAGCAGCAGTAACGAGCTCTTCTGAATGAAGAGAGGAGCGGTTTTCACAGCTCTGGCACAGGGGATGGTTGTGAAACGCAGTCTGGTGGTTGCGCTTCGCCAGGAGAGCGCTGCCGAAAATAAAACCCGAGCGCGTCGCTGTTTGTCCACGGCCTGACAGAAATGTCAGAAAAGATTAAGGGAGAGAGTGTAAAGAGATCAGCATTAAATACTAACAGAGGCAACAGCACAGAACTACTCGAGGAAATGGCAGCTCCAAAACCACAGCAAATCTCCCCCCAACAGCGAAGCGAACATCAAGGGATGCCCACCAAGAGCAGATGTCTCCAGGGGAACTCTGCCGAGGGAAGGTGGATCCTTCTGTCAGGTTCCGCTCTCCCTAAAAGCACGGGGTTTTCAAAAAGAGATTGATTTCCTAAACGGGAACAACACCGCAGCCTAATTCCATTCC
This sequence comes from Donacobius atricapilla, assembly GCA_013397315.1. Taxonomy (NCBI): domain Eukaryota; kingdom Metazoa; phylum Chordata; class Aves; order Passeriformes; family Mimidae; genus Donacobius; species Donacobius atricapilla. The sequence continues at coordinate 24,096 of WBMY01003003.1, read as the reverse complement.
TTTCAAGGGAGCTGAATTTGAAAGGTCTATTCAGGTGTGATGGCACCTTCTGGGAAAAGGCGGTGAGGAATCAATTCTATAAACCATGGTGATGGAGGCCACTTAAAAAAAACCAACAGAAACAATCAAATCTTTCACAACAATTCAAAGAACCACCCCCCAAAGCATCTGCTAGCCACAAGAGCAGATTGTCCTTGCAGCAGCACACCTGGCCCCATCCCTGTCTGCTGGCAGATCCTGGGTATCCACAGCTGCTTCCTACAGGATGCTCCTGGGAGCATATTTTCCCCAAACTAACCTCAGGGTGAGGAATACAGACCCAGGGCTTGTTCTGCCTAAGTGGCCCGGGGGAATGGGGCAGGTCCATCATCCCTACAGAGCCTTGGAAGGGGCAGGGAACCAGAGAAGAAAAGGCTGGAATATCCCTGGAAGCAAGGGATGCCAACACTGACTGGTAGCTGATGTAAAGATGAATCCAGCCTACAAGCCTCCCCCTCAGCATTAAAGCAAACCCATCCCACACCATGGCAGCACTGCTCTCAACCAGCTCTAGGAAGAATCCAAGGATTTCAAATGGGAGGCTGAATGACAGATTCGGAGAGGAGGGGAAGGGAAGCTCCCACCTGCGGGAAAGGCTCACAGGTGCTTTTAAACTCATCTTCCCGGGCAGATTTCTGTTAATAATAAAATTCAGAATTCAAACACCCAGTTAGGGAGGGCAGCTGGGCACGCAGCAGCCTCCCAGCTTGTAGGATATTGGTTTTAATGGCTATTCACAGATTTTATCAAAACTTCCTGGTCACCTTGGCGGTCCCTGAGATCTGGGTGGGCTGCACAGTGTCCTTTCCACACCACATAAGCACCTTAATTTGCTGAACTAACAGTTCCTCATGCAGCTTTTGAATACATATCAAATGACTTTTGAGCTACCACTCAAGTCTTAAAAGCTTCTTACAACCCACCCTAGAGCCAGTCCAATTCGGTGTGGGCACAGAAAACCTGCAACACTGTGAGCCCTCAAGATAAAAACTTCTGCCTACATTTTACTGCACTGGCTCCTAGGAAATAAAATTAAGTGGCCCAAGGTCCCAGTAGGCCCTAGAAGGCCCACAGGTAGCTCCCATCTTATTTCCATAAATTGTACCCAACACCTTGTGTTCAGAAATTCTTGTACTTCCATTTCCTCCCTCTGAGACTTCAGTAATACACTTATTCCCTTACACCGCGCAAATTGAGACATAAAACTTTGCCTAAAAACCATAAAGGACGTACTTCTATGCAGTAAGATGTATCAGAGTCCAGATTTCATTATTTCCCCCCGTTCTGATCATGTTCCCGGGGTTCTTGGGAACATCACAAACCGCAACTCCTCTGCTCAGTGTGTCAACCCAAAAGCCAACCCAATGAGACAACCATGGCTGGGCAGCCCTGCCTTGTCCTGCCTGTCCCACCTCAGGAAGGTTGGCCAAGCCTAGAAGGAACTGGGTTTAGCTGTCTGTGAAACCATCAGTGAGGAACATCCCGGAGCTGGACATCAGTGAGGGGAAGAGAAAGTATCACACATTAAGCATCCAATAAAGAAATGCAGACGTATTTATCAGCTCGTACTCACCACGCTCTGTCCAGCCTGTGAAGCTCAGGAAGCACTTTAATCTGGCACCTTTTAAAAGGTAACACAACACTGCTCCCACTACCCAGGTCCTGGGCCACTGTGCTGGCAGGTGACATGTCCCCACTGCTGTTCCTCCTCCCTCTGATTCTAAAGAATCCTGTTTACTCCTCTCCTGTGCACCTCCAGGCAAAAATGGCCCTTTAGCTACTGTACATCTTATTTGTCCTTGCTTTTGCAATAAGCACTCACATCAATGAGTGTTTAAAACACTGCAAAATTCAAAAGAAACTCCCCTAGGTGGTCTATGCATACAAATAAGTATATATTTTGCTTTTTTCATAAAAAGACACCCTGCAGGTTTCAAGCTCCTCTCACTGCAAGAGATATTCTCAGGCAACAATGCTGATTTGGTGTAAGCTGATCCGTATCACTGAATCCTGCCTTTGTTTTTGGCAGTCCCCTTTCAAGGTGACTAAATTAAAGTGGAAGTACAATTCCAGGCAGCCCAACAAGGGGCAAGGCTGTTTTGCAAAATTTAAAAGGCTAAATAAGATGAAGTGGACCTTCATGCTAAAGAAATAGCTCATTAAAAAAAAAAAAAGGTGCTGAGAATGTCACTGGTCATCATGGAGTCAGCATCCCAGAGTGGTTTGGGATGGAAGGGACCTTGAACACGACTTCATTCCATCCCCTGCCATGGGCAGGGACACCTCCCACTGTCCCAGGCTGCTCCAAGCCCTGTCCAGCCTGGCCTTGGGCACTGCCAGGGATCCAGGGGCAGCCACAGCTGCTCTGGGCACCCTGTGCCAGGGCTGCCCACCCTGCCAGGGAACAATTCCTGCCCAATCTCCCACCCAGCCCTGCCCTCTGGCACTGGGAGCCATTCCCCCTTGTCTTGGCACTCCATGCCCTTTTCCAAAGATCCTCTCCAGCTCTCTCGGAGCCCCTGTAGGCACCCCTAAGCCCCTTTAGGTCTCCTCAGAGCCCTCTCTCCTCCAGGTTGAACAACCCTATCCATATCAGAACTGGAAAAATTACACCAGCAGGTGAAACCAACAGCAAAGCTCCTGACTCAGAACCCTCACATTTAATGGTCAGAGGTATGGGCAGAGTTTATGAAGCTGCTTCCTCAGTGAACCTGATCTCCATGAACACAACTGGTTCAGCTCAGTCCAAGCAATTCAGCCCCAAACATATGGCTTGTCACTAACCCCAGCCCCTCCACAACCATTATGCACACCAGATACAAGGAGACAAATGGAGAAGATATCTAAGTTCGTTTTAAGTGTGTGAGCCTGAAATTGCTCAGAAAAAATATTTGCTGTCTGCACCTGTGTGAAATTGAGATCAGGGCTGTAAGTGCTCTCAGCACCGTGCACGCTGTGGCACCAATACACTAATCACCCAAGGGTTCAGCAGCCTCGTTAAAATGCATCAGCAAAGAGCACATTTCCTCATCTAACAGACTCCAAAAATGAGCTGATGCAGCCTCCTTTTGCAGCAAAACCAGGGCTTGTCAGTACGGGCACCTGTGTGCACCCTAAACGGAGATGTCATCAGTGAGCCCACGCCCCGTGTGAGCGCTGGCCACAGGCACGTTTGTGTGGGGGGTGCCTGCAGTTCCAGGGGGGCTAAAGCACATTCTCAGCTTTTGCATAGATTAAATCACCTCAGATAGAGCCATTCCCCACACACATCAGGGCTGGCTGTGACACTCCTGCTCACCACACGAGCCTTTCAGTCTGGCTAAAAACCAAATCCTTAAAGGGAGCCACTCAAAGGCAGCCCTGGCAAGCCACTGCTGGGAATTCACAGCACACCAACCCCAGCAGGAGACCGGGCAGGCAAAATCTCCAGGTACAACATCTGCTATTCCTGCCAAGACCAATTCCTGGTGTGGACTTACTGGACCTGTCTGCAGCCCAGCCTTCCCTGGGCCAGTGACCCACCCTGCTCACCTGTGGAGCTGGAGGCTGAATCCAGCAGCACCCCCAGCCCAGCTGTAATTCAGGGAGCTGAGCCCTGACACAGAGCAGGGGCTGCAGGCCAGGCTCTGCTCACAAAGCCCAGCAGAGCCCCCGAGCCACGGCAGGACCGTGGGGAGAGCCCGGGCAGGTGCTGCTGCCAGCCCTGCCAAGCTCACCAAACACACTCACGGCCAGACTGCTGCACACTAAAATAGCTGCTGCATGAAAGGCACAGCCAGCTCTGCATATTCAAGATCAGAGCAGAGATAGATGATGAGATTCTCTGAGCTACGCACAAAAGCCAAAAATCACCAGTGCATTTACAGTTCAATATTCGCCTAATCCCATCTTTATTTCTGGTGCATAAATGAAGCTCATTACAAATTATTTTCTTCAGAAAGCTACCAGCAACCCAAAATAATTTATGAATGTGCTGTTTGCATTTATACATCCTTGACACCCACAGCAAACATCAAAACAAGGAATTCAGTCAGTCACATTGGTTGTAATACACGATTCCTCTTTTTTTCCGTGGGTTCTGTCACAGCTACACCCAACAAGCTCCTCCAGCAGCATCTTTTATGTTATTAGGTGTACATACACACAGGTACACATGCCCACTTTGTGGGGCCTCATTCTCAGCCCACCTTGCTTTCCTGCATGAGCAAAGGCGTTTTGTGACACCACATATACACCTATTGAATAATCATTGGTACAAAATAAATAGTAAAATGTTCTGACCCTGCTGTCTGTGTTGCTCCCCTCCTCACTCTCACACTACACCATTTGCCCACCAGCTGCAGCAAACAGCGAGGTTCTGGTGTGCAGAGACACACCAAGGATGGCAGCAAGTGCTGTCGGAGCAGGAATCACAGAGCACCACAGCCTGTCCCACCCAGAGAGACCTGGAGCCCCTGCCAGCCCAGGCAGGGCTGGTACCGAGTGCCACAGTGACCTGGAGCCCCTGCCAGCCCAGGCAGGGCTGGCACAGAGTGCCACAGTGACCTGGAGCCCCTGCCAGCCCAGGCAGGGCTGGTACCGAGTGCCACAGTGACCTGGAGCCCCTGCCAGCCCAGGACAGGCTGGTACAGGACAATATCCAGAGCTGGAACATCTGGCAGCCCAGGCAGGGCTGGTACAGGACAATACTCAGCGCTCGAACATCTGGCAGCCCAGGACAGGCTGGAACAGGACAATATCCAGAGCTGGAACATCTGGCAGCCCAGGACAGGCTGGAACAGCACAATACCCAGAGCTGGAACATCTGGCAGCCCAGGAAGGGCTGGTACCGAGTGCCACAGTGACCTGGAGCCTCTGCCAGCTCAGGACAGGCTGGTACAGGACAATACCCAGAACTGGAACATCTGGCAGCCCAGGCAGGGCTGGTACAGGATGCTGCCATCCCACCTGCCCACTGGGTAACTCCCTCCCAGCACCCAGGAGGCAAAGCTGATGCATCAGGACTTGCTTTGGTTTCACCATTTCCTTCCTCGAGCCCTTCAACAGGATACATATCTCAACAAACAAATTCAGGGACAGAGTTCCCCCTTTTTTAAAATGACTATGATTATGAGAGCACACACCCACACCCTTTCCCCATGACCACCTCGGCACACAGAGCAAGGACAGGATGGGCACTGCCGGACGCGCAGGGCTGCACCCCTGGCCCAGGGACACAGCAGCACGTGGCCAGGTGGCTGCTCGGGGCGTGGGCACGCTGCAAGTGCCTGGAGCAGCCCAGGTGGCTCTGCCACAGCTGGTGCCCACCGGGCAGGGGGGATTTGTTCAGCCCCTGAAGCCTTTCCAGCCACTGAACCTTGGCACTGAACCCAGGGAAGCGATAAACAGCAAAGCTGTGGCTGGTGAGAGCTGAGCAGACACAGGAGATGCTGGGCAGGAGGGAGGGATGTCAGAGAAGCCCCCACACCTTGCTCCGCTCAGGGCTGGGCTGCAGGAGAGACCCTGGGAGAGGAGGGGGCTCAGGAGTGGGGGGAGATTCCAGCCCTGCTGCCTTTGGCCCCTCCAGCCAGTCTGGATGGGGCTTGGAGCACCCGGTCCAGCGGAAGGTGTTCCATGGCAGGGGGTGGGATGCGATGAGCTTGGAAATCCCCTCCCACCCAAACCAGCCGGGATTCCATGAAGATTTAGCAGCAAAACGACCCCCAGGGCTCCCAACAGCTCCCACATGTGCAGAGCCCAGATCTCCCAGGCCCCCGGCGCATCCCACATGTTCGGATCTGCAGGATCCAGTCTGACCACCCCAGAGAAAGCCACCACCACAGCCTGAGAGCACCACAGCTCCCTTTCTTCCTCAGGCCTTTGTGTTTGCAAGAACCAGACACAAAGAAGGACTCTTATTATCAGCTCTGCACTGAACGCACACACACACACACAGAGCCATCCTGATTGCACACACCAGGTAAAATCAAGCATTAGGAATTTTCCTCAAACGTTGTGTTAACCTCGCCCCATCAGCCAATAGCTCTTTTCCTTCTAAGTCCTTGAACACCAGTTATTTTACACCAAATTCAATGTTTGGTCTGTGTAGTATGGAAATTCAGGGGGAAAAAAAAAGGAAAAAAAAAAGAATACAACATTTAACACATTTGGAAATACAATTAATCAAGTACAGCTTCGCAAATAAGCAGTACCCTCTGCCCCAAAATAAAAAAAAAAATAAAAAGGGAAAAAAACCCAAAACAAAACAAAAAAAACCTAGAGTGCAAATTTAGGAACTGAGAATGAAGCTTGGAAATTTGCCACTAATGGAGAAGAGCGGATATGGCTTATGAAATAACCCCACCGTTTCTGTGTATAATCATTATTTTCAGTTTGGCCTCCCTAAATTAAATCGGTTTTAATCTTTCCTGCTAAACTGGCACAACGCTGACTCCAGCTTTTGGGTGTCCATTTGTTCTACCACATGACATCACGAGATGCCTGCCAATAACAGAGAGATGCCTAAAAGCCTTGAAATTCTTGGCTTTGGGACTCCAGGTTTTCTGAGAACTGTTAATTTACTTTGGCTTAAATCCTAGATTTTGGCTCCACATTTTCTCACACAGTAATTAAACTTGTAGTGGACAACACTGAAGCAATAGGGGACGAGCTACAAAGACAGGATGTTGTCTAGGCACGTTTTTCTGAGCATTCTCTTCTTGCAGCCATGAGAAGAAAGCACTGAGGGACCAGTAACACAGTTTAAGTTCTAATTAGAGGAATCAGGGAAGAAGAAATGCCATTTGTTAGACAAAACTTTATATATAATTATAAAATTGGAGAAAGCCAAGCTGTCAATTGGAAAACAAACTCAGACCATGTAAAATTCAGACCAGGAAACAGCAGCAGCGAAATTACCTATCCCAAAGGAACATTTCCTGGGCTCTGAGCAGCATCCTTGCGCTGGTGCACAGCAGGAGCAGCTTCACCTCTGCCACCTGCATGAGGATTCTCCTTGAAAACACAGTAAAACCGGGAGACAGCACAAAGACAGTGTCCTGACCCTAAAACCATCCGGGACAGAGGCCCTTGGCTGCTCCTTAATGGGAATTTGGCTGTATTTCCCTGCCCTGCTCGTGGAGCAAGAGAACAGAAATGGCACAAGACTGCAAGTTCAAATACATTACAAAATAGTCTGCAGAAATAGCTGGGGCCTTGTAAGAAATATCCTTCTCCATGGAAACCACCAGACGCTCCCAATTCTGGCAGACGAGAGAAAACGGGTTTGTATTATTAAAGGAAATGTCTGTGCATTTGGGCTTTTATAATTCTAACCTTCAGCAAGAGAGGAGCAATTGCTGGTGTCCAGCACAGGTCAGCTGAACTTCGCACAGCCTTCCCCCTCCTCGTGCGGGGATACGAAATTCCCGAGGGACAGAAGGATGGGCGGGGGGTTTGCTTCGCAGGTCTCTGCAGTGCTTTTAATTACACATACAGAATGGGAAGAAGCAAGGAACAAAAAAAAGACCCCCTGGGGTTTTAAAACACCTGTCCACACAAATCAGACACCTCCACGTATTTCTGTGCGGAATGAGGCAAAGCAGCGCTCCCGCAACACGGTAACAAATGCCATGTATATATTTCAGCATCCGTGTATTCCAAACCTCTCACACCCAAGCAAGCGCAAGATAAGCCATTACTATTCTCTCCCTCACCCAAAACAGTTTCCACTTTGGATGCCAGGTGGGGAACTATAGATTAATTAACTCCCAACTGGCACTGATGGGATAATTACAGTCTCCTGTCTCTGGATTTCACTATTTCCAGCTGAACTCCCACACCAAAAAGCAAATCCTAACCATGAACCTCCACTTCTCCGCTGATTCCCAATAGGGCACTGACCCCTTACCTGTGGAGGTTGGGATTCACAATTCAGAAGAACTTAATAGAATATTTTTAAAGAAATAAAAGTGCTGCAGCCTCAAAACATGAAAGGGCTGGGCTACAAAGGAGCGCTCATATAGAGAGCAATTATATTTTTGATATCTAATGGTTCTGCCTCAGGAAGCAAGAGCTGGCTAGCATCAAACTGTATAAAAGAAAGGATTACGGGCTCATGAAAAAAGAATGCCATTTTGATTTAAAACCCAGCAAAGCATAGTGCAGATTTGTTATTTTAACTCACAGTGCTTAATTCCTATAACAAGCCTGAATGCCATTAAGGACGAAAAATACACGAAATACTTGTGGTACAAGACATTAAAAGTAACCTCAGTTCTCATCAATGGCTCTGAACATGCCATTCTCTGCTGCCTGGAGCTGCACTGCACCTGCACAATGCATCTGGGCTACACAAGGCTGCAGCAGGAAAAATTAAAACCAAAAAAAAATTCAAACTCATTTCCAAGAATCAGCTTCTCCCCAGCATTTCCCAGGTTATGGTAACTCCCAGCCAAAGGAGCCCCAAACCTCCTCCGGACTCCCCAGCCACCACCAAAAGCAGCTCCCACCTGGTTTCTGTGATTTCATTCAGGGCCACAGGTGCCACAGCCAAGTTTTTAAAAGAAATTCTCAGCATTTAATCCGCAGCACCAGCAATCATCATCATGGGTGAAATACAGAATTTGCACAAAAAAGAAAAAGATTTAGTTCTTCCTCAATTCATGAAATTAAAGGATAATCCCCAATTATTCAGAATACTTTTGTAGTCTGGTATCTCAATTTGCCTTTTATAGTGGGGTTTTGGGTGGGTTTTTTGCAGGTTTCTTTTGAAGTCACTCGTGTCCAGAGGATTTAGAAATTATGCGAAAATGGTTGCTGCTCCCTGTTTTAAAGAAATGGGTGTGTTCAGTGCACCTCATTTCATAAAGCAGTACGCAGCATGAGCAAATAAATCGACAGAAATATGCTCTTGCTGCATTAGTCCGTAAGAAAAAAAAAACAGTTCTAACAAGCAGACGTGGAGATGATTTCTGCAACACCTGCACCATCATCACGACAAATGTGACACTGGGCAAACACATGAGGGAAGGTGGAAAAGGGGCCAAGGCACAACACAGGAGTGGAGAACTAAATCTGTGCTCAAATGCGGCGCTTTGGGATCAGGGCCAGGCTGGATGGGGTTTGGAGCACCCTGGGGTAGGTGAAGGTGTCCCTGCCCATGGCAGGGGGGTGGAACAAAATGGGCTTTAAGGCTCTTTCCAACCCAAACCATCGGAATGTGATTTTTTTCCTGCTCAAACAATCACCCCAAAGCAGGTTTCGAAGTTCCCATTTTTGTTTGGTCACCTCTAGGTAAAGACACTGGAAGATAAATGAATAGACTGTAATGGTTAGCAAGGCACCTTTTGACAAGACTGATAATCCATTCATACAAATTCCTCTGCTTGTCAAAAAACCCAATCCCACAACGTGCCCGTTATTGTTCAGGAGGGAGAAGGATCCCCCCTGTCACACCCCATCCATCCCAAACCACTCCATTCCCCCCCAAAAATCCCATCTTCATCTCTCCACTCACAGGCTTTCCCAAGGTCCCATCTCCTCCACACTTAATGAAAGCTGGGCAGGCACAGTCATGGAGAAGATTTACTCCTGGAGAAGATTTCTGGGGAAAATCTGGGGAATGGTGCCAGTGATGGAAAAAGAAGCGTTCTGATGAGAGCTGTAACAGGAAATGCTGCTCACTTTCTGCTGTGAAATGACAGCTGTATTTCCTCTGCTGACATCTCTCTCCATGGCCATCACTTTCTCATAAACCCTCCTGAAAACCCAGTCCCTGAAACTTTACACCAAATTATCCAAAGGGGTGAACCAAGGGAATGCCAAATTATTATGTTAAAAAATAAAATTAAGTAATCTGAGAAACAAGTGATCCAAAAGCCATCTAGCTAACTCCACTCCCTTTTTTCTCTCCCTTTCCTTCTCTCATGTCTCAGATCCCAAGCCCAGAGGCTGCTGCAGATTCCAGGATGCATTTGTGTATTTGGGGGGTGCAGGTGACACTGTTTTTTGACTCATTCCAGCTGGATCAGTAAAACAAAACGAACATCTGACTAAGATCTGTGTGCCTCAACCTGGCTCCTTTAAAAATACTCCTACAAAAACCAGCCAAACCAAAACTGTTCGCCAATATTACCCTTTAAGTAAAAGTCCTGGGTTTATTTTTCCTGAATCAATAAAAAAAAATTTATAAGGGTTTTTATTACTCTTTTGATATTTATAAGAGCCGTTTAGAAGGCAATATAAAAACCCTACTGACTATTCAGGAAAATAAAATTTTATACAAAAAGGAGCTGTCAGAAGCCTTGGCTAGTTAAAAAAACTTGCTAATTTCTATAAATCACAGTAAGCTTAAATTTTGGGTGAAGCCACAGCAGGTACATAAGGGCAAAACTGCAGTTCTCTTCTTGATGTCTTTCAAACAATCAGATCCAGACAGAAGAAAAAAAAATTCACTGCTTTAAATTGATGAAGTACGTTTCTGAACAGCTACAAATTTATATAAAAATATAAAAATAGGAAATTTGAAGACAAAAGGCTGATGGAGGACAAGCACTGCACCAGCCAAATTCAGATTTTCAGCATCTGAAGGCTTCATACACTCACCCCATCCTTCCAGGGGTCTCTGCAGCTTCAAGCAGTGGAAAAACATCAAGCAAGTACAAAGATCCACAGGAATACATGGATCTACCTCTGCCTGCTGCCAGCCAGAGCTTGTCCAGGATGAGCTCATGGAAGCTTGGGCAGGACCTACTCCTCTCCCGCAGGAGACGCATTTCATCTGGGACAACACATGCTAGATGCCCCCATCAGCAGACAAATGCCCTTTTTGCTTTCTACAGCTCAGGAAGCTTTACAGCTCATTTAAAGGAAGTATCTTCGATTTTTTTAATACTGTTTAAAGCTTCAGTACAACAGTGCCACAGCTCAAAATCACTGGTGCCACACAGTGAGGCTTGTAAGGAGTGGCCTCTGCTCCACCACCTGCCCTTCCCCACACAAGCTTGTCTTGGGTTGCAATGCAAGAGGTAACCCGAAGTATGCATTCTATCATCATCTGTTGAAACCAACTGGGGAGGTGTTTTTTCTTTAACCCATCCCTCATAACTCCAGGGGGTAGGGGGTGCGAGTGTTCTGTTCATGGGCAGCTGTTAAACCAGCCGGGGCAGGGTTCTTTATCCCTTCCAGGACCCATCCTCCCTGCAGGGATCTCTGCTGCTCATGGGCCATCGAGGCTCACGGCATGGCTGAGAACATTCCATCATCCATGGGGAGAGGCTCCGCCCAGGGGGAGGAGCCAAGCATTCCCACCTGGATAAAAGCTGGGATTGGGAACCCCAGCACAGCCTGTGTGCACGGGATTGCCAGAGGGAGACTGGACCCATCTCACTGCACCCTCCTACAGGATCATCCCTGCTCCAACAGAACCACATCTGGCACTGCAGGAGGACTGAACTGGACTGCTCCCAACACCCCGACTACAGGGTGTCAGGTTGTATTCCGATTCTGTCAGTGTTTTTCTTTTTGGTTCATTTACTTTTTTTTTTATTACGCATTTTTATTTTTAATATTCCTAGTAAAGAATTCTTACTCCTATTCCCATACCTTTGCCTGAAAGCTCCTTACTTTCAAAATTATAATAATTTTGAGGGAAGAGGTTTACATTCTCCATTCCAAGGGAAGCTGTGGCAGACACCTCTCTTTCCAAACTAAGACAAGCTCCATTCAGGTTCCTTCTCTGGGGAAGAGGGAGGGACCTCAGGAACACCTTTCAATCCTCACCAAAAAGCCACTAGCTCGCCTTCTACCGACCTGTATTTGCAAACCTGCACGCAAACATCTTTTCCCTCATTTTAATTTAATTTAATTGAGAAGCAGGTGCCTGCTGCAGTCCCGCAGGGCACATTTATATCCTCCTGCTGACGTTACAGAGGTTCCCTGCCATTCGTGCTGCATGAGCCAAGCGGGCTCTGCCCAGCCAGGCAGGGACAGCCACCGGCTCTTCCCAACACACGTTGCTTATCTCACGAGATACCACCTCGATCCTAGTTCAATGAAGCCCCAGGTTCTGGTCACCCTACACCTCCTGTCCCAGGAACTGGGCTCATCTCAAGGTTTCCAGCTGGAAAAAATGGGAATTTGCGCTGGAAAAATTAGAATTTCTGCAGGGAAAAGAGAGATTTTTGGTGGAAAATGGGAGATCTGTGGTGAAATGGGGGATGTGGGGTGGAAAATGGGAATTTGGGCTGGAAATACGAAATTTGTGGAGGAAAATGAGAGCAACCGGAGGCTCCCCTACAAGAGCATAAGAGATCGCCCATAAGAGCAACTCAGATGATCATTCTATGATCACAGGAAAAAGGAAGGAAGGATACACAGCCACCTCCTTGCCCAAGTGGCAGCTCCCAGTGGTAAAGGCTTCCCCAGAGTAATTCCAGCTGTTCCAGGTGCCTGGAGCAGAGCTGTGCCCCAGTGTGGCGGCCAGGGGCTGCTGGGGTTCAGCTGAGCTGCAGAAACTGGTTTATTCATGGCCAGACCCCCTGCAGGAATCATTGCAAGCTTTAGGTGATCATACACAGGTTGCAGATTTCCAACACAGAGAATTAAAACCACAATGGCAAAAAAAAAAGCTCTAGTGGGAGTGACATATAGTTTGTACCAAGGAGGGCAAAACAGGGCAGGGAGGAGCACGGTGAGAATTTGTTCTTGTAGGGAGAAAGGAGAGGCAACCCAACAGGCCTGGGCTCCTTTCCATCACATCATGCTCTGGTTTGCCCCTCTTGATACCCAGAACAAGGCAAAGTGCACTGAAAGGACACAATGCAAGGAGCTCCAGCCATTCCATACCCAATTTTAACAGATCTGAAACCCTCTGAAGTCAGAGCAAGTATTTCCCTGAACTCTGTGTGCCTTTTGCTTCTGTCTTTTCTTTTTGTCATTTTCTTTTTTACAAGTATTTAAGTCAAGAATATTCATACTCATCCTGTCCACTCCTCAGGAGGGCAGGGAGGTGTTCAGTGCCAAAGGTATAATCAAGTGCTCAGATAAGCTTACAGGTTTAAAGCCAGACATCAGTAATAGAAGCAATCACAGCCATCAAACTACTAAGAAGAGCAGTAATGGGATTATCTGTCAACACAAACAAAAGGATAAATACAAGCAAACCCATCAGTCCCTAAAACCTAATTCTCATGTTAATCTGAGACTAAGGCAGGAAGATTAAAGAACCCTAAGATCAAATAAAAAGTTATTGATTGTAAAAGTCTTGCCTTAAACAAAGTCGGTGTTTGTGGTTTAGGATAACCAAGTGTATGGCACCAGCTGGTTAAGGACAAAAACTGCACCATCCCAAAGGCGCAGCAAACAAGGGATACAAGCCAGGGAATTTCCTCTCCCAGGACAGGGCTTGGAGCAAGCAGGGGTAGTGGAAGGCCCCTGCTCATGGCAGGGGGTTGGAACCAGACCCCCATTCCCTGTCTCCCTGCACCACTGAAGGGAGGAGGTAGAGCTGGGAAGAAGGGAGAGGTGGGGGGCAGGCGTTTTGAAGGTCTTGTTTCACTTCTCATTATCCTGCTTTGGCTTTGTAAGTAATAAATTCAAAGAGTATCTCTAATTCAAGCCTGTTTTGCCTGTGATGGTATTTGGGGAGTGATCCCTCCCAGACCTTACCCCAGCTCATGAACCCCTCACTACATTTTCTCTCCCCTGTCCAGCTGCAGAGGGGAGTGTGAGAGAGGCGGTGGTGGATCAACCCATCACATCTCCCTTCACCATATTCAAGCAGCAGGAAAAAAACAACCCAACTCACCACTAAATCACAACACAGCTGAAGGCAAACACACTGTGGCATTCAAACCGCCCTCTCACTTGGCCAGCTTTACTGGTGTGAACACAGGCAGAGCTGAAACCCCCTGTGCCAGAGCTCTGGACCAGGCAGGGCAGCAGCTCAGCCCTGAGCTGTCTCTGCTGCCTGCTGCCCTCCTCACACCTGCATTTTACAGCACAGCATCACCTGCCTCTGCCTCCTAAACATGGAAGCTGCTGGAAGTTGTCTGGCAGGAGAAGTGCCCCTGGGCTTTTGCCTTTTGTCTGTGCACGTATGAACACGCGTGTACAAACGTGAACACACATTAACAACACACAGACCTGGCAGGAGACCGAGCACGGGGAGGGAGCCAGCCCTGTTCTCCTTCTTCCCCCTCTTCCCCAGCAAACCCTGCCAGCTGCCCTCGTACCTTTGCTGTGTTCAGCAGAGCTGCCAAGGCTCCAGCCAGATGAAAGGTTTGCAGCATGACACAGAGCATCCACCCCGCTTCCCCGGCAATCCAATTACTGCATTCACCTGAGCCCGCGGAGCAGCCGAGGAACAGGGGCCCAGGAGCGGCAAGAGGCTGTGGCAGCTCCTAGTAAATTCGATGGCACCCAATTTCTGATCCAATTACAACCCAGCACTGGGGGATTTGGCAGAGCTCTTCCCACCTTCCCACCTGGATGAGTGATCCCAGAGCTGGCGGAGCCGTGCCCACTCCCTGGGGCTGCACCCTCGCCTTGCTGCAGTCAATGAAGAGATCCTCATTGGTTTAACAGGGTGGGATCAGGCCCTTGTTGCACAAAAAGCCACAGTGATGGCCATAAACCTGGCAGCACAGCCACTGGGAAGGCTCAGAGAGATACCTGCCTGTGCCTGGTGTAAAAAGGAGTTATGTCCCTGACCCTGCACTGCTCCAGACGCTCTGTCCCCCCACACCAGGATTTCAGATACAGATACTTTTTCAGAGCTCTGTTCCCTCCCCTTTTTTACACAAGTGCCTCAAGTTCACGCTGCTCTCTGTGTGACAGGCACAGCACCAAGCTCCCAAGGAAAGGTATATGAGACACCAGAAGGCTCCATATGCATTTTTCATCTTCTTACGCAACCGTGCCCCACCACACATGGCTGAGATTTTCTGCAAACAGTTCAGCCATCCACCTAATGCTTACTTAATGGGAGTGTTTTCAGAAAAACACTACAAGAATTTTCAAATAGAAACAATTAGCATTCACAGTAATTTGCATCTACTTTCCTCCATTTCTAAAGCAGCAGGCTCTGCTTTAATATTAACCCCTGCTTGCTCCTCAAAGCCCAGTGCAGGGGAATGAGCCACACAACTCCCATTAGAGACCACAGGAACAATTCAGTTCCGTGGGGAAAAGATTACATGGCAGTGCTTGAAACTTTGGGGGACGAGCCTTTGTTTTTAAGCATCCTGCGTGTCAGCAGAATGAGCAGCTTCCATCACACCACAGCTACTTTCACCAGGGTTCCATTTCCTAATCCATCCTCCTATGCATCCAGGGACTAGTGATGGGATTTACATGTGCAGTATTCACTAAATCACTCCCCCATCACCTAAGCTGCCCTGAACTCATGATGGGCTGAGACCAGAGCAGCCAAGCTCCTCCGGAGGCTCAAAAAACCCCTGGGCCTGTGGTGGAGAGCAGGAGGGCAAGGTTTCATTAGCCAGAAATTTTGATGTAGGCTCACTCTTGAAAGCCAGCTATCCCATGAACATTTACATCTTGGAAATCACAAGTTACACTGGGAAGTCTGGGTTTTCCATAGCATGGAACAGCAGGTTCTACCTTCCAGACCCTGCAAGACAGAGGAAGGTGAGTACCTGGCTCAGGCCTGCAGACACGTCCTGGTTTGGGGCCCAGGGGGGTCCCTGGGTCAGGCACCATTCCCTGTGCCCACGTGATGCAGAGGAAGGTGAGAGCATGGGGACAAGAGGAAGCTGAGGATGATTCCCAGGAAACAAGGCTGTATTTGCAAAGGTGCCCGAGAGAGTTACGGCTCAGTCAACATGAGACGAGCAATCTCTATGAGGCAAAGAAGAAAGGGAGCAGCTTCTTATTAAAACACAGCAGCTTTTTTGCGGTCTAGCACAGAGCTCCAAAAGAGAGCAGGTTTTTTTTTTTTTCTCCCCCCTCTTCTAAAGCCCTGAAGAATTCCATGTAAAAATAAGTCCAAGTTTAAAGACTCCACATCTGACAGCATCTAAGCGGAGCCCACTTGAGCAGTGCAGCGCTGTCCCCTGTGTACACACACTGCTATTCACTCTTTAAGAGATCACACACTCCTTTTCCTGCAGGACCTCTGCCTCCTCCAGCTTGCTGGTTTGATGGGAAACAGCAAGCGATGCAGAACAAATGGGAGAAGTCTTGTCAATCTCTGTCTGATCCAGGAACAAGTTCTGTTGGCAGGGCAGATGTGGGTTTACACCACATCTGAAATACCTGAGCTCTGTAAACAAGATGGCTGGTGTGCAGGGAGGAGTCCTATCCAAGGAGCCTCTGCATCCTGCAGAGGATGCTCCAGATTATTCCTGGTGACCTGAGTGGGACACTACTCACCATTTACAAAGTGCTACCCAAACAGAAGAGACACACAGAGTCAACAAAAGTCTTTCTTCTCACTGGTGACACATGATAGCACCCAAAGAAACGGCTGGAGTTGTGTCAGGGCGGCTTTAGGTTGCAGATCAGGGAAAGGTTCTTCCCCCAGAGGGTGCTGGGCACTGCCCCGGCTCCCCAGGGAATGGGCACAGCCCCAGAGCTCCAGGAGCCTTTGGACAGCGCTCCCAGGGATGCACAGGCTGCGATTGTTGGGGTGTCTTGCGCAGGGCCAGGGGTTGGGCTGGATGATCCTTATGGATCCCTTCCAACCCAGGACCTTCTATGATTCTATGACATACTTGTTTAAACCACTGCAATATAAACTGTAGAACCAAGGGATTTCCAAGAGATCTTCTTTGCAGAACATCTTCTTTCAATGAAGGTGTTGAAGGGCGTTTGGGGTAAGAAGGCTTTTGTTTGGTTTTTTAGGGATAAAGAAGTTGAAACACCATTATATCACTCAATAACCAAAACGTGTCTGGCATCAGTAAGACACAAAACAGACCGAACAACGAAGGCCCCATGTCAGCAACTCCTGAACAAGGTAAATGCAGCAGATCTGAGCAGGTGATAAATGAATTCCAGAGCATGAGCTGCTGACCACACACTGCAAGGCAGCCCAGGCCTTCTGCTCCCCAGGATCACCTCCGAGCCTGCAGGTACAGTGTAACTCCGAAACTCCAAATGATGCAACTGTGCATAAGGAAAAGGGTGTGTTTTATCATCCTCCAGGCAGCTGATCACAGGAACAGAGTGACACAGCCACGCACAGCTCCAGGGGCAGGAGCCTGCAGAGCACCATGTCTTGCATATTCTGATGTGACTATTTCCTCCACACAAAAATAAATACAGTTAAAGGCAAACCTCAGGAAAAGGTAAAACTAAATATCACATCAGGCTTTGCAAACACCTTTCTTTGCCTATTCATTAAGTCATATCCTGTAGTAACTACAATGCCAGGGAGATGAGGGTGCTGAGTGTGTTTGCATTTCCCAGACACAAAGCTCAGAATGAAAACCCACTCTGAAAGCCACACCACGCTCTCCTGATTTTCCTGGGAGCGCAATTAAAGATCTGCTCAACCTGCCTCCATACAAAATTCAGCAGCCTGCAGGACTTTGAGATCCTTATGGATCCCTTGTGGAACAGCCACTGGATCATTAATACTCGACTTCAATGTAAATGTTTAAAAACTACGCAAGGATTGAAAATGAAATCTGTCTCTGCCAGTTTGGTTTGTACACTGGGAAAAATCACATCTTAAGAACTCCAAACTGCCAGCAGCAGGTACATCCAGCACATTGCAGGGCCACCTGGAGAACAGCACTGCAGAGGGTGATGCTCAGGCAATGAAACAGCAGAAAGCCTTGGCTGAACCCAGAAGATCCAGGCCTGGGGTGGGCTCCAGAATGAAATCCGGAGCACAAGGATATTTGTAAAAACCAGGAAATCATCACTCCCATGAAAACTTCCTTTGGAAACTACTTTCCACCCTTGAAATTCAGCTGCTTATACCTGGCTTTTTTCTGGCTGGTGCAGCGCTGATGGCTCAGCTCACACCAGGAGCTGACACATTCCCAAGCAGAGGAAACACAAAGGAAGCAGAGACTTATCCATCACCTGGAGATAAAACAGTCATCCCAAGCTTGCCTCCTCAGGCTCTGGCTCACTGCAGCAGCTAAGCACATGCTTGGAAGTGCTTGCTAAATAAATCACAAAATACATACATCCAGAACAGTTCTCCTGGAACTTTGGGAACAGAAAGATCCCAAGCAGCTAAAACACTTCCAAAACCAATTTTCAAGTAACAATTTATCCTCATGCTATTCCTTTAATTTATGCCTGAATTATTTACCTCTTTTTTGCTGATGAAGGTCTGTAAGGAAAGGCTAAGGAATACTTTTCTGGGAACCCAGTCATCTGCTGCAAGGTGTTGAGACAGTTCATGCACCTCCAAAATTCTAAGGAAAGGGAGGAAAAAAAGGTAATATAATCTGACATGGATTAAATGTCACCATGTATCTGCGGGAATGTCTGAAGAGCACCTCAGAGTGCGAGGTGTACACATGCAAAAAGGAGTCTGAAGTCCTTGTCAGAGTAGCTTGGAGTCTATGATGTATTAGGAGAGGAAAAGGTGTTTAGCAAACAGGAACAGCACCTCCAGTGAGGCCTGAAACAAGATCTCTCCACAGGATCTTACGGACAGGCATAGCTGGAGGGTAAATAACTAGGAAAAATGATGACAGTGAGGGACAAGGCAGAGGAAAAGACGAAAAGCTCCGGAGAGAGGACAAGGAGAAGAGCAAGAGGGATGACAGCCAGTGATCCCAGCTTCTCCCTCCCCACACCGCTCCTGGCTGCCCCAGAACAACGCCACGCTCACTTCTGCCGGCATCTTGGGCTGCTCCTTTTCTCCTTTATAAACCCCCGGGTTCCCAGAGCAGCCAGCATGCCCCCAGCACTTCCCTCAGAGCTGGGACAAGGACACTACCAGAGGCCGCTGGGGAAGCGTCCGCCCCCGGAGCGAGTCTTGCACAGATCCGTGGGCTGCACGCCTGGGATGGATTAACCCTGCAAACAGAGAACTCAAAACTAATTTTCCCCTTCCTCTCTCTCCCTCTCCAAGGTAAGTGCAGGCCTAGGAATGCTTATTTGGGATGCCTGTGTGTGTGTTTGGAGGCAGAAGGATGGGCTTGCCCGCCTCCTTTCCGAGCTGTGAACCAGGAGAGCCAAAGCGGGGAAATCTGTGCTATTTGTCTAAGGACTGATGGGGAGGAAACAACGGTGCCGTTTGTAAAGGTCAAAGCCTGTGCAATCATACATTTTGCATGGGTGAAAGTCACTTCTGTGACAGAGGGAACAAAGGAGAGACAGGAAGGTGGAACAGCGGTGGCAACACTTCAGCATCCCAGGTAAAAAGGCAAATTGCTACTCTCCAATTTGCATGTGTTTGGGAAGGTGGTTTCAAAAGCAACTTTTATATTTTTATGGATTAATCCCTCATTTTCTTTTCTTACACAATTTGTTTAGAAAAATCTCCTGAAAGCATATTCTAGATGTCAAATACTGTATAAGCCACAACAGAAAATAAAGGCTTAGGCAAAAATATATACTGCAAACATCACCTTTTTCATTTGGCTGAAGTCATTTACTCCAGTAACACTGTCATGCTGAGAAAATGATCTTTTGTCTATAACTGCTACATAGCTATTAAGCATTTTAGCATGTAAGTATGATATTTTTCTTCTTTAGTGAGTAGCTCTGCTTGGATAGGTGTGGGGGGAAATACAAGCAGTATTTAGACTTGGATAGGAAGTTCAAAAAACAAACACAACAGTCAACAAGGAGATGGTGTTTACACTGCAGAGAGAATTAAAACAGCATTTAAGTAGAAGCACAAATGGCTGCCCCATGACAAAGTCAATGATGGCACAACTACAGCCTGTACCTTAGTCACTCACTAAATAAAAAGTGCTTCTTTGAAAACATGAAACAAGAATTTGCCTCAGCAAAGCCCTGCCTGGGGATGCTGATGAAGTAAGAGGTACCAAAGCATGGATGTCTTCATTTATGTATCACCCTTATCAAGCCAAACAACTCTATGCTTGTTTTTTTCTTAGAAGAGAATCCAGAAAAACTTGAAGCATCTGAACAGAAAGTTCAAGTGGATAACCACAGCCATGCTCAGCAGCCAGAGCAGGGGACAGAGCAGGGAAGGGAGGAGGAGCAAGAGGCCACATCCTTCCCTTTCCTGTTCTAAGGTGCAAAGACTTCTCCAACACGACAGATTTTTAAGAAGCTATCACACATTCATAACACTAATTGATTTTCATAGAGAAGAGAGCAGATGAGGTCTCTTTGGGAACTGCCTGCTACATTTCTGCTTGAAAGGAGATCGCTGCTGGTGTGCCTCAGCTCCTTCATAAAAAATTTAATTAACAATATCTCCAAGAAGGAAGCCACAGTGAGGTCCCCAGCTATCATGTGACTGCCAGCGCTCCGATGCACCACGGCAAATTAAACCTGAGCAAACAACACCTGGCGCACGTGACGGCCTGGGCAGGATCCCCAGCAGCAGCAGGGATGTGCTGGGAAACGGGAGGACACAAAGGGCCGGGGAGACGCCTGCACCCAGCAGCTTGTGCTCCTCGCTGCCTCTCTGCACGGTCACACCATTCCAGCCACGAGCCGGTGGCAAGGCCACAAAGCAAAACGTTCAACAGGCCACGGCTCCTGCCGCTGATCCTCGTGGATCTACGTGTCAGGAGAGCTCGTGGGTACCGAGGGACAGCCCTGTGAATGGAGTGTCCCAGCACTGCCACCCCTGAATGGCACCAGGAATAGAAAGGCACCATGTGCCAGGTTGGGCGTCCCATCTGCCACAGCCACGGACGGGAGAAGACAAAACAGGATTTCTCTTCCCTCCATCACCACTGCCACCCTCGCTGCCTTTCCCTGGAGGAGCTCTCATCCTCACAGGATTTGTTCCTTCCACAGGCTGAAAGCAGGGGGGGAGCAAGATCTGAAAATAGCCACGTCCAACGCTATAAACAGATTACCACACGGACTCCAGGCTCACACGCAGCACATGGACATACGTATCTGAAAAATCCTCCAACTGCACAGCAATTAGTGCTGATTTACAGGAAGTGGGGTGGCCAGCAGGACTTGGGAAGTGATCATTTCCCTGTGCTGGGCACTGCTGAGGAACCTGCAGTCCTGCGGGCAGTTCTGGGCCCCTCAGGACAAGAAGGACATTGAGGGGCTGGAAGATGTCCAGAGAAGGGAGTGGAGCTGGCAAGGCTCAGCCTGGAGAAAAGGAGGCTCAGGGGGGACCTTGTGGCTCTGCACAACTCCCTGCCAGGAGGGGACAGCCGGGGGTTCAGGCTCTGCTCCAGGGAACAGGGACAGGAGGAGAGGGAACAGCCGCAAGTTGCACCAGCAGAAGTTTAGACTGGATATTAGAAACACATTTTTCCCAGAAAGGGCTGCAAAGCATCGGAACAGGCTGCCCAGGAAAGTGAAGGGGTCACCATCCCTGGAAGCATCGGAAGAATTTGCGGATGTGGCACTTGAGGACATGGTTTAGTGGTGAACCTGGTGGTGGTGCTGGGTTGACAGCTGGACTTGATCTGAGAGGGCTTTTCCAACCTTAAAGGCTTCCACAGCGGGCAGCAGGCAGTGCCTGTGCCACGCTCTGATTCCCCGTTTTGCTTTCCTTTAAAAACTTGCACCATTACAGAGACGATGCCAATACACTTGATGTATTATCTATAATGTCAAAATTGAAAAGGTTAATCACCACTATTAGTCAGGGAGAATGAGGCAGGATTATCACTTGAATGACAACGCTGACAGCGCGAGCAGGGGAAGGGAGGAAGGGCAGGCACACGCGGGTCCTGCCCCAAGCACGGCTCCTCCGCCCTGGCATCACCCACAGCAGGGCCGCAGGCTCAAGGGTCTCCACCAAAGATCACACCAAAACCACAAAAATGTGAAGAAGTAGAAAGTACCTGGTGTTACTTCGTACAGCAATTTTTAGTTCTCTAAGTGAGCTTTAGTTTTTCCTGCCTGCCAAAACTCTGGTGACGCTGTGCCAAGGGCCATGAACCCGGCAGGGGTACCCAGGGAAGGGTTTTTGAAGCAGGGTTAGGCCAGGATAAGGGAGCGGACACCCCTTACACCCCCTGGTGCCATCCCACACGGCCCCATCCCTGCCCCATAACCTCAGCTGGGGATTCCCACTCCAGCCCCAGCACGGAGCTGAGCTGGAACAGCCGCTTTGAGTCACCTCACAGGGAACTGCTCTCCAAGCTCGGGTAAATTTATCCTTAAGAATGAGCTGCAGACTCCAGCAATGCTCCAGCTCCTTTGAAAGGAAGGCCGGGGGAGGGAAGGGAACATTACAAACACTGAATACCCACCTCACCCGTCTCCAGTTGGCAGCATTATCTTTTTCTTCAGCAGTTTAAAAAAAAAACCAAAAAAACCCCACCAAACCAGCACCACTAAGGGGATGCAAGAACTATTTTTATACAGGCTGCATTTTCCAAAAGCCCTGTCAAGCCAGGGATGTGGGAAAGAGGAACTCCGGGGCACCCTGCTGCTCTACTCCAGGAAAAATCACCGCTGGGAAAGGGCAACGCTGTCCTGTTTCCAGAGGAAAGGGAAGGACCAGCAGGAGGATGCACCTGACGCGGGTTTGGATGGGAAAAGCCCACAGGTTCCAAGAGTTCTGGGACAGGATCATTTAGTCTGGGATAAAAAACAGGTTTGCTGAGATAAAACTGAAAAAAGGTGACACCAAGTTGTTGGATATTTGAAAATTAGACCAAGATGGTTTTGGCAGGGAGGTCAAAAGACAAAATTAAACCATGGCATTTCATTGCTGTGATAGCTGTACATCAACAAGACTCGTGGACACTCAGTGCAGCATTTCCATACAATTGCAAACTTGCTTATCCTTATTTTGATGGTCTAACCTGAAATCCAGCATCAAAAAAGCAAAGCCCTGCATTACTCTGGGATCTGCTTTCCAAAACAAACCAAGTGTTAATATGAAGGTTTTAATGCTTACATAAAAACAAAAACGAGATTATTCCTTAAAGTTGTTGACTGCTGATGTCTTTGTAGGGTGGGAGACACTAAGAAGTGACTTATAAAAAAAAACCCAACACCAACTGTTCATAAACATACCTACTGACTATTTTCAAATAAACCTATTGACTATTTTCAAATAAATCTGTTTATTGTGACATTATAGGCCATTTTATGTTCATAAAAACAGGCTTTACTTTCACCATTTTCACGTAAACAACACTGTCTTGGTGATTTTTTTTAAATACAGATTTAAACTTGAAAAGACCAAGTATTTACATGAATCATTAAAATTTGAGTTCTGTGTAACAAGCAACTGTAGCAACTATTTTCCTGTCTTTTTATTTATTAAATATAGCAGTCCAGTGGTAAGGAAGGCATGCAAATAAAGAATGAAATATTTATGCTTGGTGAAGTATCTCTGAGAATAAAAAAAAATTAAACTTTGAGAGGTGCAGGGAAGGTAAAGATGATTAAAATAGTGCTCAAACCAAGACAGGTAGTGCTAGTAATGGAGTAAAAAATCCCCACATGGATGGAGAAGGGTCAGCGTGGCTTGCAATTCACCATTTGAGAGGTCTGTCTTTCAAATCTGGGCAAAAGCTTAGCAAAGATAAACTGACGTCCAAAAGCCACATATCCAATAACTACAGGTGATACTAAGTATTTTGCCTCTGCCTTTCTCTGGGAAAAAAAAAAAAAAAAAACCAAACCCAAACAACAACAGACAACAAAACAAACAACAAAACCCAAAACACAACAACAACCAAAAAAATCCAAACAAAACCCAACCACGCAGAGAAAACAAGAGGAAAAACAGGGAAANNNAAAAAAAAAAAAAGCTGCAAGATAAAAAACCAACCACAACACCGGGTGGGGGTGAACCATATGTTTGCAGGCGGTGCTGGGGGATGGAAATCCAGCCACGAAGGAGTTAAGAGACGCTCTAAAAGTATCTCACCCTGCTATGCTGCGAATTTGCCGGGATCTCGGGGAACGGGGTGATTCTGACACGCCATATGCTCTGCAAACGCTGCGACAACAACG
>WBMY01003000.1:78641-110815 GCA_013397315.1 Donacobius atricapilla | reverse complement strand
CAGAAATTATTACTCATTATTATATTATAATATTATATGCCAGTTTTAATAGTTTGTTTCAAAACCAACAGCAACAAAAAAGACTGCTTGAAAAAATACCACATCCCAACAGTTTTTATTGCTAGGAACTTCCTCCTCACCCATTTTTTCTAGCATTCTTTATTTTTTCTAGAATAAAAACACTAAAACACACAGAAAAATCAATTAATTAGATAAAATATCCCTATATTTATATTGCTTCTGTGTTCAAAGATTCTGCTAGGGAAAGCTCTGTTCTTTGAACTGGATCAAGGATAAAAAGCAGCAGAACCACAGAAGATCAGCTCACATACCTGTAAAGTAATTGGTGCTGCTTCCTGAGTAGAGACAAGGGTTTTCAGTCAGCCTGAATGCTTCTTGTTCTCCTTCTTTGTTGAACCTGTCCCCACATAACCTGTTCCAAAGGCAAAATTCAGGCAGAAAAGTCAGAAAAAAAGAAAATTACTAATTGTGTGTTGCAGATGCTACAGCCTTCTTCCAAAGGAACTGCTGGGAAAGCAGTCCTGTAGCTGTACTTGCAAATCCTAGTAAGTAGAGAGGACATCCTTGGTGAAACAAGATAAAAAAGCCAGTACTTAGCCATGAGGAATTTGTTACCATTTTTAATCAGACAGGCACAGACTCACTTATGTAGGGTGCAGAACTGATTTCCCCAGCCCGTTCCACAGACCTGCATTTTACAGGACTAGTGCCTGCTTCACATCCTCCCAGTACCACAGGTGTCTGTGTTTCACAGTGACCATTTCTAACCTTTTCATTTGCAGGAAGCTCAGTCTCCGGCTTTTACAGAGTGCGTGCCATTGACTACTGGGGGAAGGCAGGCCTGCCCTCTCTTCCCGTGGGGTACGTTGAAGCTTTCAAGTGATGCTGAAGAGTGGTGCCTCGCTCGATGTCAGAGTGGTGTATGTGCCTTGCAAATGACAACTCCCCAGAAAAATAAACTCCTCCCAGGCTGAGGAGGGCTTATGGAAATGACCTGATGAAGTTAGGAACAGCGAGTTAAAAGCAACTGCCCCATTAACTCTTCACAGCAAAAAAGACAGCATTGTCAAACAACCACAACTGTCAACTCAACTGGCAAGAGGCTGCCGTAGGACAGGGATTCAGCCTGGTAATTAGGAATTATGAGAATAAAGATTTATTATTCCCCATTTTTCACTGAGCTAATGGCCAGGGCAAACTAAGATTTATAGAGGTCACAAACTGCAGCAGGAACAGAACCATTGTTTCACTGTGTGAGTGAGGATGGTAGAAAAGGCACATGGAGGGCCAGTCTGAGAGTGAACTGGCTTCCCTAGCTGCCAGGCTATCTTGACTTAAGGGTTTGATGGAAAAGTGCCCAGCAACCAGACACACTCAGAGCATGAAGTAAAGGATCCCTTATTCCCTGCTGTTTAGTCACAGTGGGTTATTCCAGTACACTTGCCATGCCCTCAGGTGTCTCACGAGGGGTTTCCACCCAGCACACTCATTATTTGTGACCATTACATGGCTGCCGGAGCTATTTCCTATAGGCAAGGGAAGGCATATCAGCATTTTCTCAGAGGGGCGAAGGCACAGAAAGCCCTAGCCTCCAGACTTCCCTGCCTTTTCTTGTTTTTGCCCTAGTCACCTGTTTGCACTTTGGCCATCAGCTGCTGCCTCTTTGTGGTGGAGGTTCTAACCCAGAAAGTCCCTCTTTCTCTTCATAGCTGTCACCTAGGCTGGTGTCCTTCAGCCCTTACAGCTAACACCTCCCTTCGCAGAGTGTAAGTGGCCACTCAGCTCTGCATGGCCAGGAGAAAGCTGAAACACTAGTTAGAGCCTTTTGTGTTTTCGTACTACAGGACAGCACACTCTTGATTATGGCAGGGCCTACTTACGACACTTAGGAAATAACAAAGAACAGTGTGAGCTCCTGTGCTTTGCAGAGCATGTGCACAAATGTGTGATAACCCTAGATCACAGGATACATATCACCACTGGCTGTGCTTGCAGCTGCCAAACACTTTATGTAAACAGCAGAGTTCCCTGAAATTGCAGGGGTGCTGCTTTATTCTTCCCTTTTCACAACTGGCACAGTTTGAGCTGTGCCTTTAACAGGATTGCAGAGAGAAGGATGGTGCCAGTGAAAACAGCTGGAGTGTTTTCCATAAGAGGAGTGACTTTGTCACACAAACAAATCCCCTACTGCTCTCTTTGCTGACATCAGCCAACTCGCCAACAAAACAACAAAAACTACATATTTGATGAAACATTCAGGTCTCAGAAAAAAGAATTGCCCAAGTTTGCACAGTAGGAGAGAGCTGAACTACCTTAAATACCCTCAACTTTTACAGCACAGAAAAGAAACATATGCAAAAAGTCAGTGCATGTGAGATGTGGCCTTATATCTCCTTACTTGCTGGTTACTTGTTCATGTGCTTGTACTGAAAATTAGCCTTAGAAGATTTATTCTGTCACAGAATTCAGGTGAAATATTTCTTGCCTCTTTTAAGTTTTAATAAGGGGCACTTGTTGCATCCTAGTCCTCCAATTCCTTGTCCATACAGGCAGAACACAAAAGGGGCATGAATCCTACTGAATTAAAAACCCCCCGAATTTAAGAAAATTTACTAAGACATTCTATTTGGATAGAGATAGTAAAAATACATTTTGAACTTGTATAATTGCCCCTGAGTGAAGAACCAGTATAGATAGTTAAGTAAAATCTAGCAGTTAACACGTTGTTTCGCTAATATGAGGTGGAACCACAAATAAATTGATTTAGAGAAATGCTTACTATAGGGTCTTGAGAGATTTTAGTGTGTCTGAAGCAGGGGAAGATGTAGGAGCTTGAGTGGACAGTTTAGTGTGTTAGGATGTCCTACCTGAGTAGCCCTTTTGCTTTAAAATTTTCCCACCCTGGCAATCAGAATATAGCAGTCTTTATCAGACCAAGGACTATGTACTAGTTAGAGGTGTATTTAAAAAAAAGAAAAAAAAAAGGAAAAAAAAAAAAAAGAAACATAGCTGTAGTGAATAGTATTGATTTTGTTATGCAGGGATAAAAACAATAGATGTGCAAACCATGAAAAATAGAAGATTTCTTCTGAAAATCTTCTTTGCTGCTATGGTATAAACTCATTCCTTTAAGAAATGAGCATGTATTGAAAACTTACAGAGAGAAGAGAAGTTGGTATTTCCAGGTATGAGTTTATTTCCAACAATTTATAAAAGTTTTGTAATGGCGTTTTCTTTTTTTGTCATTTAATATCTACAGAAAAACGCTATTTAGTACTTGAAACTTGATATTTCTGTAACCATGTGTTGCTGAGTCTGATAGTGTATCCAAAATTGCATGTTTAACCTCTGTTACATGTAGTCATCAGACCCCGATTACAGTTTGAGTTTTAAGAATTGCTAAGTATTCATAGCACCAGGTGTGAGTAGCAGGTGCTTAGTAGTTCTGTAGTATCATAACCAAAGCAAGGCTGCAGAGCACTCATGTATGTCTTTTGCTGTTCTTTAATCCAAATAAGAATATGTAACTGCAACTGCAACGTGGGATTAATTGCGTGCACTTCAAACTAAGGCTTGTGAGGCTATATAACCATTTCGCAAGTGAAAGAGCCTTTTAACTGAGTATTTTACATTGTCTTATTGTGTATATGCTACATTTGTTACCATCTTTTGTCAGAGCAAATAAAACTGGTCTTTAATCTTTCACACGAACCCTGTAAGAACAGGATCTGATCATTGTGTTGTAGAAACTGCTTACAACTCTTATGTCAACAACTTAATCTTGGAAAGTAAAGACTATTCTCGAGGACTGTTGTGTTTTAACTCCAGCTAGCAACCAAGTACCACAGAGCTGCTTGCAGTGGCTACCAGCACAAAAGGTAGCTCGACTCGTGGAAGTTCCAACATTACATAAAATTGAAGCACGAAGGGAACCTTACGATAAAAAATGTCGAGTCTGAAGTAGAAACCTAAATGCATAGATCGCCTCAGTTACCACAACCCAGGGAAAACTGGTCAAAGTCAAGGTGGTATCAGAGTGTCTAATCTCAGGACTTGCAGTGTCCTTGCTGGAGGACGTTCACTGGTGTGTGAAGGACAATATCCATGCGGGGTCCCTCCTGCTGTTGTGCAGTCATAGTCTCTCTGCCAGCACTAAAGGACCTTCTGAGGACAAAACAACAGTCCTTCTAATGCATAAACAATTTTTTTATTTTGTCTTGTTAGTGGAAAGTTTGTGCAGGACAGAGATTATTACTTGGGACCTATACACACACTTAAAACCCAGGAATAATAGACTGCTTTTCATCAGCCAGCTCAAAAAGCAGATAGAAGATGTCTGCCTCTAGATATACCTGAGATGTTTCATGTTGAATTCAACAGAATTTCAAGAGAATTGTAAATCTCATCAGAATACACTCATGCCTGCCTGCCCTGTCCTACCTTGTCTTTCACATTTCCTGCAGTCACTGGAGACAGCTATGAGTAACTCCCATTTTTCCTTAACTTGCCACATCATCCAATGCAGGCTTGCTTGTGGTCCTGATGGAAACATGCTCCCCCAAGCACAATTCTCGGGGCACGTGAACTCTATGGTGTATTCAACCAGAATGGCCACTAAATTTCTGTGATCCTACAGGCTTTGTCTCATGTGGCTGAGGAGGAGTTTCACTGCCTATCTTGTCTGGACAGATTACACCAAGCACAATAAGGGTGCACTGCGTCCTGCATATTGATTGTCTCTCCTTGCTACAACTCATTTCTGCTCTGGTCATACAATTAGGATAACCACATACATTAAAAATGCCACTTCTCTAAGACTTGCGGTGTTGGTCTGACAGATTTGGCCAAAGGCCACGCTCCTTCAGCTAAGGGTTAGCATTGTCTAATCAGTTGTTATACAAGTCCTAAGGTCACAGATTCCACGCCAATACTTCCTGCTGGGAGAAGGGTGGAAGTGGAGAACATTCAATCAATGCAATTCAATCAATGACCTTGCTGGACTTAGTCCAGCAGAAAAGGCTGATATTTTTTCAACACTCAGTAGTTCTCTATGTGGGGTTTTGTTAGCATTGCCTGCTAGTGCTCCTCTGTCTCTGTCATTAGCTTTAGGTTGTAGCTCACAGTCTTGTTCCCTGTTGGGGTAGCCTTCCCTAGACCTGAAGAGCAAGGACACCTTTGTTCAAGTGGGTTGAGAGCCTTATGAGTATTGCCAGGAAATACTGGGAAAAACAAATTTGAGAGACTTCGCTGCATCCCTGGGATAATGGCTCTGGTCCTGGAGAGTGCCTCTGGTCTTTGGTTTCTATAGTCTTTCTGGTTTTTGTAGGTACGATTGTGCAAGCATCTTGTAGAAGCTGTTTAATAGTGTAGTGCTCTGAAGGTCTTCAATCAACATCTGCCTTGTTCTACACACCTTTTGGAAGCCTCAGGAGTAGGGGCTGTTCACCTTGGTCTTACCTGTGTGCTTGGTAATTCTAACTGGTAAAAAATTGTGTAGTTGACAAACTGCAGCATTCAGCAGCATGGACTAATGTGGTGTTCTAGACTGGTATTTTTATTACTAAGAAACACAAAGTGAATGTGATTTTACTAAAAGCAGTGGGAAATACATGTCAATAATGCTGACTCAGGTTACCCTTTTTCTACATGGGAGATTCCTAGGTACTCTTCTTTTGGTTTTCTCTATCTATGAAATTCTTTTCCATAAACCCAGTCTGTTCTGTATCTTTCAGTTCTATACCTTTCAGATACTGAAAATTGGATTATGAGGGCAGAGAGTAGCAAATTGCTGGTAATGCCATTAGAAATGCAAGCACCTGCTCATTTAAAGCAACGTCCAGTTTTATTGAAAGTAGCATCTGTTTTATTGCGTTTGTGGTTCTCTCCTTGGGAGACTTGCTGCAGGTAGCCCTGCCTCAGACATGCTCTTGAGTCCTGTTTTTGGCTGGAACCATCTCACTGATGTGCCTGCAGCCTGCCCTGTGCCGTGCTGCCCTTGCTGGCTGAAATTTCTCTGTGAATCCCAGATTTACCCTGTTACCATGCTTTTGTGTGATGATGAGCACTGTCAGGGGACATGCCCCTCTCACCATTCTCGCCCTGTCCTCCCTGTTTAGTGCTGGGGAGTGACCCTGCCCCACCTGTGCTTGGAACACCCTTGGCTGCTGTCTCACCACTCCTCAGTGAGTGTCCTCAGTCCTTCTGCTCCCCAACAGACAGGAACGCAGGCAATAAAAACCACTTCCAGAGGTGCCTTTTTTTCCAAAAACATTTACTGACAAATGCCACATTAGGTATTCCTGTGAAAATTCAAATATCACTATTATATTGCACACTGTTTAAAGATCCCCCAATATTGTCATGTGTTTTTTTGGAAAAACACACTATTCCATACTATGATTTTTTTATTATTATTAGTTGAGTGGCAACTTCAAGACCGAGAGGTCTGGTTTCTGTGCTTAAGGATAGGATCAGAAGCGTCCTTTTAGCAGGCCCCTGGAAAGAAAGAAAAGTAAACTTTAGTCTGTGTAAGTAAATCTGCAAAGAACTTTAGCAGCCTTTAAATCTCCAGTGAAGCTGTAACTACAACCTTTCTAGGGTATTTCTGAATCACAGTACGAGACCAAGATGCAGGGTGCAAGAGTCGCTGTTTTCATTTGTCTGTGTCTGTTGGCGCAGGTGCAGGCAGCCTTTCCCAGCTAGCCGTGCACTTTCGGCTTTCCTGAGCGCCCAGCCATGACCCTAAAAACCAGCCGCCTTCTCTCTGCTACAGGGAGCAGTACAGAGGGGAATGGGGCAGGGATGCCCGTGCCATGCCCACAGCCTTGGGTGATGCCAGTTCCTGCTCTGGAGTGGAGGCTCGGCTGACACAACAATGTGCCGTTCAGGAGGTTTTAGCTGCCGTTCCTTGTCCCACGGTGCAGGACACGTGCATTACGTGGCGTAGTAAAGGGTCAGCTTCCAGGCAAGGCAGTGAGGTTGTGAAGGATGGGGGTGCTCAACTGCCAACAAAGAATTTCTGCCTCCTGCATAGCCCTAGAAAAGTGTCTGCCTGTTCCATGGACAACATTTGAACTAGAAGATCAATTCCTGTACCTCCAGAAAAATGTTCTCAAAATGGGCTTCAGACATGGTCTGTTTGCATGTATGTGGTGCAGCTGCTGACTCCCACTGCCAGCAGATGCAGTCAGAAATGCTGCTCAGAGCCCCTCATCCCTGCTAGTCAGACCACAAGGGATGCAAATCATGATGGAACTTAGGAGTGGTCCTTCCTGGAAGCACCTTCTCATCTTTTCCTGGAGGACGCTGCATGGACCCAAGGTAAGATGCTATTACACAAGGGGCCAAGACAAGCATTTCCAAGTGCAGAAACGTGGGCTTGTTGCATCCATCCCTGTCCTGTCTGCCACAGTAACAAGGCTGATCTTCTAATGGTAGTGTACCAGTTTTCACGCACAGGATTCCTGTAAATAGCAATCTTAAGGCCTCAGAACCAGACTGTAGCAGGCTCTTGTCCTTGCACGGACAAGATTTCCCTTTGTAGCTCTTTTCCTATTAGATCCAACGTGAGGAAAAGGTTGCTAAGAAAGAACAACGGAGTTTGCTGTGGTTCTGTCACATTAACAGCAAACACAATCACCTACTGTGCAACTCAGTGAGTTTGCTAATTAGCCCGAAGTACCTGACTGAAGCACGGGCTGGAACTGGCCAGACATGCAGATTTCCTCCTGCTTCTGGCGCACAATGCGCTGGATGGCTGGGGGGAGGCCGCGGGGGTTGCGTGAGAAGATCAGGGAGTAGCCGTCATCACAGGAGCCATCCTCCTTCAGGCTGCGGCAGGCATAGGTGATAGCATAGTTGTCATAGTCAGTGTCAATCACCCAGTAGTTGTCCCCTGAAACGTCAGGACATAACAGGTTTTTCACACAGTGGATACAACAGAGCAGAGGTGGCTCCATCAGCAGGGAGATGGCGAACTTCGCATGGCAGGGATAACTTTCCAAAGGATCTATAACCATGTCACACATCCAGCTTATCTCCGCACCATGAGGGGAAGAACTGGGACAAGCACGTGGCATCTTGAGACCATGGTTTTTCCCCATGATGCTCAGTGCATCTTCACCTTTTTGTTTCTTAGGCTAGAAGTATTAGGAGGTCTAGGATTTTCTAGGTTTACAATGACAAAATACCTCCTTCTGTTGCCTACTTAAGCTTGGTGGAAAGAAGGGCATACAGTACAGATTACATTTCTTATACAGGAAGCCTCAGTAAAACATTCTTCCTGTTTTCTAGCCTTGCTCAACTTTTTGGTGTAGCTGATCTGCCAGTACTACGGGAATGTATTTCTTTCTTACACATTAGAAGGCCTCCCCAGCTTCCCCAAGTTCCCCAGCCAGAGAACTGCAGCCATGGGAGGCTCAGGCACAAAGGATGGGCCTTGAAGGGCACGTAACTGAGGTTCAGCATGAGCAGTTTCTGAAAGGTGGACTTGAGTTAACAGCTCCTTTTGAGTCCAGCTGTGTCTATCTGAGGAGAAATGTGTCTTTTTGCTGAGGTGCAGCTGTGGGTCCACGTGTCTCCTCTGTTTAGCTATGAGGAGTACAAGGATGACTGACCTCAGCACTTTTATAATGCCCACAGCGGGCCCTAGGAAGTACGGCTGCCCTGGTTCAGCACCACATTTGGCTGTACAAAACCCATTGTGTGTGGCTCAATGCCTCTAAGACTCCTTGTTAGCATATATAGTGTATAAGAAGGATCTCTGTGGACTCTCTGGATACCACCCTTTCTGTGGAGATAAAATGCACTGCTTAGATAAAGCATCCTGACCAAAAAGGATGTTTTGTCTTCACTTGGAGCAATGTGAGCTGCTTGTATACCAAAACACACATCTGGACAGCTGTAAGCAATTGACTGGTGTCTGGGGGCTGGAGAATTTAACTCACCACCGCTGGAGAGGTAGCTGGCCAGTCCCTGGTAGGTCATATACATTTTTGCTGGAGTGGTTGGGTCAGGTACTGTGTACTGAGCAGCCATGTCAGCGCAGATCACCCAGAAACTGCAATGAGATCCATAAGATTCAAGGTAAAACCTGGCAGCATGAGACCTTCAAATGGGTGTCCTTCACTCAGGACTTGGTCATGAGCTTTCTTAATGCAAAGTCACCATCATTAAGTAATGCAAATCTGTAACACCCCCCAAACACTGCCAGTGATTGCTGCTGCAGTCTGGTCCCCAGCTCTGCTGTACAGCTGTGCTGTGGCTGGGGCTGGCCCTGACCCTCCTTCAGTTCAGTAAGATTTTGCCACCCGTTTCTGTATAAGCAGCCAGCCATCAAGCACAACAATGAACGTTGTTTCTTGGCTCCCTGCTAGCTGTCTGCAGGGTGAGCTCACCTGCATTTGGGCTCTTTTGGGATCAGTAGCTGTGCCCCAGGAAGAGGCAAGGAGTTGGCTCTCCCCTATCCACCCCTTCCCAGCAATATGGGCACAGGAATGTCTGTTACAAGCACAGTAATAGTTACAGCCCCTCTGCCAAGCTGGTGAAAAGCTGTCACACAGCCTTTGAGAGCCCTGTGGGGGTCCATTTGTTCCACTGGCCTTATCTGTTTGGTTTCTGTTTGCTTTGAATGCCATCCATATTTCAATACTCAATTGTCAAGCATTACTTGGATTTGTGCAACTGTGGAAGGGTCTTCATTCCCTTACTTGCTCAGGCTGCACTTCCCCTTATCCTGCCTTTGCAGAAATAAAATTTCCAGCAGCCTTGTGATCCCACTTGTTTTCTGAAGAGTCCTTCCAGGCATTTTCCCCCTTGCACAATATGGCATGCCTGCAAAACCTCATTTGCCCATTCCCAAAATATCTTGGAGTGCTGCACTGTTAAGATGTGCAAGGTTCATGGCCACCTGCTACTGCTAGCGTATTGGAAGCCACAGATTTTCTCTTCTGCACTCAGAAAGCTACTTAAT
Organism: Donacobius atricapilla; assembly: GCA_013397315.1. NCBI lineage: Eukaryota > Metazoa > Chordata > Aves > Passeriformes > Mimidae > Donacobius > Donacobius atricapilla. The sequence continues at coordinate 100,824 of WBMY01003000.1, read as the reverse complement.
CTCTTTACATGCTGTAATTCCTTGTAGTAATCATGACCAACAGGCAAAACTCTAAGCTTTCTGCCATCTGTCCATTCAGGCATTGCAATGACATCTTAGAGTTAACCACAAGTTTTCCTCAAAAATCTGTCCAACTCTGTGTTGTGACGTCTGTGAAAATAATGCTCCTCTCCTTCCCCTGAACCTGTCAGTGAAATGAGAGTTCTCCTGCCCTCACAACCCCACAGCCTTCATTAGCTCCTTTACTTGAGTGCAATTAATTTATCTAACCATTCCATCAATCAAGATTTGACTTAATAATTGACTTTATGCAGTAGTTTTGTGATGGACCCAAACCTGAGCCAGGCTGTGAAGAAATTCAGGACTCAAAAGTGTCTAACCTCTAGCTTCTAATTTAATACTTTGCCTAAACTTCCCTTTTTGATGAAGAAAACACAGCCATGTTGTGTGTTCAGGATAGATCATCACATATGTCCCCCTCATCCAGTATGTCATGACAGCAGCTAGAGCTGAAAGTCAGGAGAGCTCACCCAAAAAGCTTCACTCGGCCTTTGGAGGACGCTGTCATTGTGCCATCTTCCTCCACAGTGTATTCAGCAGAGATGTTGTCCTGAAGGAAAAGGCCTTCTGGATCCTTCTTGGCCAGGGCATACCATTTCCCTGCATACTGTCATGAAAGTGTGTTAATATCTGGATAAGCCACCGTGGTAAGATTAGCACAAAAACAATGTTGTCATCAAGGTGCCTTTCTAACTCCCCACTGCCCGAAAAATGCCAGTTTGGGTGGGAATGTAGCACACAGATCCTGCAGTGCTGCTTGATGAACCCTTGCCTGGCCTCTGTGCCAGAAGCAGTGGGTCTAGCAACCCTGCACTACTCTACGTGTGTAGTCCTTGTCAAGGGAGACATTCCTGTCACAGTGATCCCACATCAAAAGCATCTGCCATCCTAAGACATCTTTTGAGAGTCAGACTGGTTCTTCCCTGCTCCTGTTCAAGCCCCTTCTCTTCAGTGGAATACCATACCAAATTCAACAATATCAAATCACAGGTACAAAGACTGTAGCAAGCTGGCTGGAGACAATCTCTGTCTCTTGTGGCTGCCACAGGCCACAGTTGATCTCTGATGGGGAAAAAGGGTCTAGCCAGCAAAGCAGAAAGTGATGACTACATACTCAAACAAGGAGAAGGTGTGTTGGGGAGAGTCACAGCAGAGAAAAATGGAATGAGATTAAGGGAAAGAATATATCCATGCAAAAAAATGGGCCCCTGAAAATATACAAGAAGTATCTGGTAAAATGAAAACAAGGTCTTAACAGGTGACTGACAGAGAGGAAGACCCTTGAAAGTTAACACTGTCAGTAGAAATATTGAGAAGAGCAGGAGCTAGCTGTGTTAAATTTGATTCTGCAGCTAAGCTAATGACATCTGTTAGGCAAGTTATGTGCTTAAGCCGGCAAGGCCGTAATTCCCAAATACAAGGACCCAAGCAAAAACTTTGACTTTTTAAAACTGGGATATTCCCAAAGCTCTCCCCAGATATGATTTGTTTTCATCAAAGCCACTCTTGTATAGAGAAAGTGCGTGCCATATCCCAGCTGCCCCTGGAATTGTGGTGTTTGCTGACCATTAGTTAAAATAAGTACTGACACGTCTGGACGTTTCCAACAGGAGGTCAGCCCTCATTTTCTCCTCAAAAGCACACATGGTGGGTTAAAACAGGAGCCAGTGTTCAGCATGCCAGACTAGGTAAGATTTCCATTTGCTATGACTCCCAAGAATGAATAGAGGTGGATGGATGCAAGTACCCTAGGGCTTGTGCTTGAGCTTCCTCTCTGATGTGGATCTAAACTGTTCCTTTCACAGAACTGCTCAGAGATGAGCTCTAGTAACATCCCTGTCTTTCAAGGCCAGTTTTACCATAATGTTCAGAAGGTTAAACAGTACAGAGAAAAGAAAACTGCAGGAACAACATCAGCAAGACAGAATATGAAAGAAGTTAACTTTTTGGTGAAGAACCCCTTTAGATGAACAAAATTCATGACCTGGGAAAACAGTTTATATGTAAAGCTTCTTCACATGCACTATTGAAGTAACCATAATTACCCTTTTTGGATCGAAATTGTCTTTCACAGAGAAAGACTCCACTGCACAGGTCTGAGCTAGGCTATATTCAACAGTGTAGAAGACCGAGGCCAGGAAAACATACTGTGCGTATTTCATTCTGCAAGACAAAAGCAAGCATGGGGGTTTATTTCATGCAGTAGATGGATGTAGCTAGTGCTACAGATGCATTTCCATCATTTTAAAACTAGTTTCTTTCCGTACTAAGTAGACAACCAACTCTTCCACTGATACTGAGTCGTTGTGGTGCCTAAATTCAGCCAAAACTGAACATCAGTGGCAACTACTTTGGAAGAGCATTTTGCTTGCCAGTGGTAGTAATGCAGTTCATTGTATTTTTGTATTATAAATCAAGCCAGACTACAGATAAGTTCAGTAAGAACTGATAAAAATTGAAATGTTTTGAATTTTATTTTTACAGGAATAAAAATCTTCTGATGAGCACTGTGCATTTTAAAGATGTTGTTTCTAATTATTTCACAGTGAGTGCCCACTTCGCTTTCAAGTCAGCAGAACTGCATTCTTTATCACCAGTTTCCTTCACCAAATCAGGCCTTTCCTAGGTGCCTACTTTGATGGCATAGTACACGTTGGTATTGGCTGCCCTCTGAGCATTCCTTCAACGAACATGACAAATAATATTAATGTTCTAGAGCCTTGCTCTGTCACTGCAGCACAACCACTAGGTGCCCATGGCTGTTTTTCTCCTTGAGTATCCCAGCTCATCCATATCCCAGTATATTTGTTTCTCAGACTTTGGGACCAGAGAATTTTCATGATACACTCTTGCAGAGTATTTGACACTGAATACCTGTCTTGATGCCAAGATAAAACAGTTGTCCAGTGCTTGTCAGCACCGTCCAACCTGAGCTACCAACCTAGAGCCCAAGCACCCATGCAGCTACACTAGGCTGTTCCTAGCTGCTGCCATGCAAGCTGCATTTCCCTGCTGCAAGAGGTGTCAGTCTGATCCACCTCTTCTGAAGAGAGACCTACCTGCTGAGCAGAGATGTTGGAGACCCTTGAGACTCCTCTGCTTCAGTCTTTGGGCTGCAGGTAGCAGGAGAGTTTTGTGTCAACTACCCTCCAGCTCCCTTTAAATAAGGAATCTGCAAAGTCACTAATTGGTTATTTTTTGCTTGTGTGCCTGAATAAAACACTTAATCTTGGATAATCCATTATGTAAAAACCAACTGTAATCCTCACACTGGTGGGTCTGACTGCTATACTAATACAAACACAGCTTTTACATAATGGGAAAAGCTGCCCAGAAAGCTAATAAATCTGATGATTTGATTGTACCACTGCTTTGTCTCATTGAAGTCTTTCTGCTTCTGACACATTAGGAGAATAAGCACATAGCATTAATTAGAGAAACACTTGGACTGTACACACGCATCTGTATAGGCACATGTTCAAGTCTGACAACTTGCATGGAACAGTACATAATTAGCTCTTCTCATACCTGCATCATCAAATTAAGGGGATCCTTTCAAGAGTAGGAAGACATTATGCATTACCCACATGGAGGAGGAGACAAAAAAGTGCAAAAATGCAGTTTAGCCTTCATGTTCATATCAAAATACTGTGAGTCCTCAGTTCTCCTGTACATTCTTCCTAGCTAATTTTGTCAACATTTCCAGCTACATAAATACTACAGCTCTCTCCTTCCCAAAATGTTCCTTCTAGTAGCCTTTCATGGGAATACAATACATCATAAAAAGATAAGAAGGCAGAAATCTCTAGAAGAGTACTTTTGGCAGCAAATCATGCCTGCCATTCTCAAGTGCCCAAAGAATTTCCCTAACTGCAAAGACTGCTCCTGAACTCTTTTTCCCAGGCTTACCTGGGAGATCTAAGGCTTCAGATATTCAAATAGGAGTTGGCAGTACTAGCAGTTATTCCTGGGTGTAAGTGCTGGGGAGCCTTGGACATAACCACTAGGGACGACCCTGTCATTCCTTTGGAGTCAGCCCAGGAAGTCCTGAAGCTTTTGATTCTGATCCAACAGTCTGGACTTCCAGAGTGAGGCTAGAGCCTTCTGGATGTTTTGGGCTAGCTCCAGTGACCACTTACCATCTCGGGTCCAGGATTTCCTGAACAGAAGCATGGAACTTTGCCCTGTAGCTGGTTGTTTCCCTGAACTCTGTTGCTTTCCAGGCATCTTGCTAAGGGCTGGCCATTGCCAGGAAAAAGCTGTCCTTGCTGCCAGAGGCAACTTTGATTTAGCCTCTGTGCAGCTTCCATTTACACTTTAGAGGGAGGCAGTGATACTTCGCATGCAATGTAGTGACTGAACCTATCCTGTTCCTGCCATCTGTGTGTCTTCAGAGGCAGCCTGGGCAAATCCACACAGGAATGACCTCGTGGTAACTGGACTGCTTGGCCACTTAAAGAGTCACATAAAAAGTAAACTGCACTTCAGGGCTAGGTGCCCATTAGATTTTAAAGGAACTGAAACTGAATATGAAATGTTCTCTTTCACGCTGACATGGGGATTTGACAAAGAACAAACGGCAGTGTTTTCTGTAAATTAGAAGGCTTCCAAACACTTATCACTTCATCTGTTTCCAACAAAAGAGATTAGTTTATGTCCATGTGAGACACAGGTGATACTTGAAGCCATGCTTAGATGAACCACTTAATCTCCTGGGGATTAGACACATGCTAATAATAGCTAATCACAGCACAAGATTTTGCTTGGTGAGCATAACATCTGTCACTGCATTTTTTGCTGTAGAGCAAGAGGAAAACAAAATCAAATTTGCCTTCAACTGTGCAGTGTTATGGCCATTTTTCTGGACATTACGAAAAAAAAAAAAAGGATGAATCAAAGTATTGAAACACATTTCTGGGCTTGTTGAATCTGAAGTAACATGAAACAGATTTTATAAAAATGAAGATGCGCTACCAGGTTTGGTTGTCAAAGAAGATACCAAAGAGCCTGTTCCATTGCTCACCACAACTGTCTGGTTCTTAGTAGAGGAGGTGGCCTGACCATTCAGTGTACTGAACTTACTGAACTCATCGCAAGGGTAACTGGTGGTTTTAATGACATGCAGCCAAACAGGTATGCAGATGAGATGGTTAATCTTATCTTCTTCCCTATCCTGTAAAATACAGCACTAGCAGTTTCAGATTTCCTGCCCCTAGCAGGTCCTCCTTTTGCCTTGTTCTTGGAACAAGCATTGGGTAAACTGCTCTGGGAACTACTGCAATTGCACTGCCATCTCAGATTTAGTAACTTGTGCTGCTAGCTCAGCAGCTGATGGCACAGGATGAGAGCTCTAAATATGCTCCTGCATCAGGCATTAAGTTCCCTGCTGTCCAGCAGGCAATCAAGGTGTGGGTTTGTTTGCCAGGGCACTGGAGAACAGCTACACATACGTGCATTCTGAGTCACCCCTGACAGCTTCTGCAGTGGTTATTGCAACATGAGTCGTGGGCACTTGATCCTCTAGCTTTAGAATTAATTTGTGCTGTTGATGCCAGGCTATTTTTCAGGAATGTCACACAGCAGTGCCTGTATTTCTGGAGAACACATATCCCAGGCCCAGGTTTGCCTAGGGCTGAGAGGACAGTGATAGTCTGCTCCACTCGTTAGTCGGGGCAGGATGCAGGAAAAATAAGGCTTCCTCACAGTGGGACACCACATTTAGGTTCAGGACATAGAGGTATTCAGTTTCTGTGACATCTACTCAGAAACATGGATCTTTTAGAAGGAAGTGAGTTGTGCAATACAGATGAAGAGAAAATCATTTGAAGTTTGAAGTTCTTCTGTGGTTCAAGGGTAAGATTCTTGGGTGTGTTATATAATTAGGTTAGAAAGGCATCATAAATCACTGTCTTAGGACTTTCAAGGCAATATTCAAATACCTCACAGCTTTAAATAACAGGAACTGAGATACACCTTTCTCTTCTGAAAGATGATTGTGTAATTCTTGCTGAATGTATTGACTGACAATTGTCAGAGCAGGGTCTCACATGCTCCTCTGCTACAACACATCTCAGAAAAAGGCACACACTCTGTTTTCAAGTGAAACAGGGCTGCTCAAAGCAGGAGAGATCAAGCAGCCTCAGCCTTTCTGTCATGATGGGCAGTCAGCCTGGGGGAACGGTTTTCTGAGAGCCATTGACAAGAGCTTGCCAGAAAAATTAAGTTCCAGCCTCTTTTCCAAACTCTTCCATATCTTGCTGCCTTGGTAGAACAGGGTGAATGCAGAGCTGGCTAAAATCTCCTTCAATGGGATTTTACCACACAATGATCTGCTGGCCAAAGAAGCAAATTTAAGGTTCTGTACCATCTGCTGGTTTCTGCACAACTGTGTGGATGGTCGTTGCAGTTTGGTCAGTGAGTGGCTGGATTTCCTCCCCAGCCATGGCAGTTTTCCAAATGGCCTGTTGCTAATCTCTACCAAAAACCCATTCAGGCCTGAAGCAACCTCATGAAAAAGAGGCTATTTCAGGCCATCAGATAAAAAGATGAACTTTTTGTTTGTCGTTTTCTAGTACTTGCCTTAAGGCATATTGTTGATGTATCTGTATGCATATCTAATATTTATTACTACTGAACTGATCCATTTCCAGACATTGGCAGGTTTATTCATTTTAGTTGCAACATTTATTTAAAGATAAAATATTTGCCTTTCTCGTGCCAAGCTGTCAGGTCCTGGAGGGCAAAGACCAGCCCTTTCAGCACAAGAAGACTGGAGAGTCTGCCATTTCATTGTGGACAAGGAGAGAGGCCTCTGCAAAGAGGAAAGGAGCTCAGTTCTTTGGAATTAAGTCTTTACACTTTAAAAGATCTCTGATATATCTCTGTGGCCTGATCCTGTTATTCTCTTGGGGGAAGGCGAGAGGAAGGAGATTGTTTCCTTCAGGCAGCAGTAGCCTCTCCCACATTTTGAAATGAGGTAACAGACCAGAGTTAGTTTAATCCCTGGTGTTATTCCCAGGATGCCTTCCAAAAAGCAGCAGGCTTTTGAAAGGAGTTGGTCATGTGAATATCCCTGAAGGTATAACCCATTCATGTAGTATTCTAAGTCTCTTTCCTTTTCTGTTCATGCAGCTTAACACAAAAAAAAAAATGCAGGAATAAATCTATAGGCTCTAACTGGTTGCAAAGCAAGCAGGAGACGAGATGTCCACATGTTTCAGACAGTAAATTCTGCCTTCAGATTATTGCACCAGATTACTCCAATGGGATATATACAGCTACTTACGTAGCATGCATCTCAAGGTGCTTTACAAAAGTGATACTGCTGGCACAGAGCTTGAGTAGTTATGGGTAAGCCAGGATGACCATGCCAGCCCTGATGATGGATTTAAAAGCTAAAACCAGGAGCACAAATTACAAAAGCCAAGGAAATCTGTATGTGCATGCAGTCAAAAGCCATTAGCCAGGCACCTGGCCTCAGTAGGTGTTAGGACACAATTTCCATGTGCAGCAGAAGGTGCAAGGAGGAAAGGTTTAGGTCAGAGCACCTTTCTGTACTCCAAAAGGAGGGCAGCTGTGACCACAAGGCTGAATAGTGAGTCACAGAGCTAAGAGAATAAGCAAAGGCTTTCACATACAACTGCACTTCAGATTTCTATATCTGCTTCTTCTTCAGGAGAAATGGATGGGAGTATGTGATGTGGAGAATGAGAGGAGTTTTCTAAACTGTCAGAAATGATAGATTTTTTTTTTTAATGGAGGATTTTTTGTTCATTTTATGTTTTAAGCAGCTGATGTTGAAAGCTGCAAGACCTTAGATAGTCTAGGTCTTCCATGGACATGTTTTCACCATGACACTCTTCTCATAATTTGCACAGAAACATTATTTATTTTACAGACAAGCCCAGAAGTTCCAATCAAATTGCAGAGTCTCACAGTGTTACTACCTCTGTAAATTTACAACTGGGCCTCAAGCTTATATCTGCTTCAGACTGGGCAACAGGCTGGAAACACTGAAAATTGCAGGACTGCCTCAAAGAGAAAGGCCCATTAAAAATACCACCACAGCAGCCACCTCTGCTGTTGGAACTGGACACTAAGCATCCCTCTGCCCACAAGAAAAGAAGGAAGAGGAGGCAGGCCACAGCGTGGCCCAAGATCACCAAAATCTCTGCAGGAGTTACTGTAGTTCTGTGCCTGCAGACCTAGCATGGTGAGCTGTGGCCATTCCTGTTAGGATCAGTGAAACTCCTGTGTGACCACTCCTGCTGCTGGTCTCTGGAATATAAGTATTTGCTTCCTCTCGGCTGCAGCCTGGTGTCTGCCAATGCTGCAAACCTCTTTATACTGTTACGACAGGCACACTGCAACTACACATACATTTCCAGCTTCTTCTTGTGACTTTTTGGCTTGAATTCTTCTTACCTGTGATGGTTATGCTTGGTCCCACCCTTCTGGTTCCACAGCTTTTTATGGACTCAGTAGCCCTTTTTAATTCCTCATTACTTGCTCTTCCATTACTCTTTCATTTTCTCTGCTCCCTCACTTTTCTGCTAACCGTCCTGCTGTCTTGTCTTTTTTCTCCCATTGTGGCCCTGTTTCCCACAAATCCCTTTCCTCATCTGTCATGCAGTCCTCTTGTTCTGGAAACTTCTGCAAATCTTTCCGTAGAGTGTGTTCTCTTTTCTTCGTTGTTTCTTCATTACACTGCATAAGCAAACTTACTTATGGGTACATCTGAGCACATATTTTGTGTCATTAATGTTCCTTCTAAGAGTTTTCATCTGTCCTGTGCTTTCCACCACTGTGCTTTCCTTAATTTCATGCCCAGAGCGTTTTGGGAAGAAACTTAGGAAGGGAGTGTTCTGTGCACAGGGCTTAGTTTGAGAAGAGTTTAAAGATCTTTTTAGTCCTTCAGCTTCAAGAACATTTGATGAATGAAGTAATCTTCTTATTCAAGGTCCAGTGATTTGTACTAAGAGCTTTGGATACAATCTGTCAATTGAAACACAATAAACTCATGGAGACTTAGGGCAGAAATTGCCACTGCCACGGTATTGTAATATTTTTTAACAGAGCCATCTCTCCATGAAATTAAGAATAAGAGAATCTCCGCATATTTACAACATGCAGAAGGAGGAGGAAGTCAAGAAGGCGCATCCAGTCTGTGGTGGCTCAGGTACATTTCCAGTCTTCTGGCATGGCCGAGACACATTTCCTCGTAAATGCCACTCAGAATAGCAACAATCAGACTTGACAAACACCAAACTGACCTGCGTGCTTTCAGAAACCCACCTCCTTTCTACGAGAACCGTTCAGATGGAAATCTCTGACTAATTCCTGCAATTCACCAATGCAATACAAAAAGCTGTATGCTACTTTTAAGGTAATTCTCCAGAGGAGTTATTAAATTGAGGGCTGATGTTCCTTTGTCATGACCAGGTGGAGTCAACATTCTGGCCAAAATGCAAGCATTTGACAAAGTGCTTCCCCTTTGCAACTGGACTGCCAGCAGCACACTTTCTCCCGTACACAAAAGTGCAAGGGATTTATACATGATTGAAAACATTTAATGATCTGGCTACAACTCGACTATCAGCTGTCCTGCCAGCAAGCAAATACAGCACTAGCATGACCAGCGACTGCTCAGCTGCATTTTCTGCAGACCTAGAGTCTGCTGCTGTGCTCCTGTGTGAGAGTCAGATTGCTGTATTTCTGTGTGATAGTCAGATTGCACTAAAAGAATATGTCTCAAGCTGTGCTCATGCACATGCCCCAGCTGACACTTGTCCCCATGCATCCACCCTGCACCTCTGCCAGGCTCCAACCAGCTCCAGGGGCAGGACTTGGTGCTTGCCCAGGCTGGAGGAGGCTCTCCAGCCCCTGAACTTGTGATGAAGGGTAGCCCTGGCCTCTGCACCCCCTGCCTGGTGCCATCCCCAGGTGCACTCTGTCCTGGTCCAGCCCCATCCAGCTTAACCACGTGTGTAGACAGAGAAGCTATGGCAGCATCCCACCCACTGGTGGCTGCACTAACTGGGACCACAGGCCAGGATTGGGCCCAGAAGGGTCTGGGGCGAGATCCTGGGCGGCAAGGTTGTGCTGTGGTGGCATCTAAAGGTCTCTGGAGAGCCACAGAGGGGAAGGACAGGGGGAGTATGCTGAGCAAGAGCCATAAGGTTTTGCATGTTAGCCCTCCATGTGACAAGTGACAATCCATGTGCAGCTGAAGGAGGGGGCCAGACTTTGGGGGACAGAAGAAGACCCTGGCCCAGGGCGGGGCGAGGGACATAGCGCTGATCCTCACCGGGCTCCCATGGCTACAGGCAGGAAAGCTTATTCCTGTATGCAAGCAGGTGGCATGAGAATATTACACGGTAAATCAGATAAGCTGCAATCTTGTTATGCCAACAGATGAGTGGGTCAGAAAGGTTTGAGTATAGCTGTCAATACAGCATCCTGTAAGGATAATGTCTAATCAAATTAGATTAAACACTTGCGGCTCCCATCCCCACAGCTTCTTCGTTAGGGGAAAAACAATGTTCCCATGAAGGAGGAGCACAAAGCATCTTAGCAGCCTGAACACCCCCAGCAGGTCCCATCCCTCTTTCTGCTTTCCAGGCAGTGTCTGCACCCACTGCTTTGGACACAGTCCCATAAATGGCCCTAAAATGACTGATTTTCCTGGGCATTATGTTTTGCACCACATCAGCCAGATGATTTTACTCCACAAATTTTCAGTAGTTTTCATGCTAAGATTAGAGAAATACTGTCATAGGAGCTGTTGGGAGGAGAGGAATTTTAGCCCCAGAAACTCCACCTTGTTTTCCTAGTTACCAGCCAAGCCTTCAGGTCAGTTTAAATATTTGAGATTTCCAACTGGAACACTGTTTCAATGACTTCTACCAACATGCGATAAACCTGGGGTCTTATGCCAATTCTGCAATTTGGGTTTAAAGCTATTGGAAATAAGTTCATGCAACCACACGTGTTCAGATGTTATTATGCTGTGTGACAGTCTAGTGCAAGTTTCCTGAAATAGCAGCCTCATCCTCCTCCAAAATCCTCCATTGTCTGCCTAAGGCCATTCAAAGAACATTATCCTATTGCAAGCTTAGACTGAATCCACCTCAGTTATCATTGTTATGCCAGCAATGGCTGTCATGGTGCCGCTTGAAAATCCCTGAAGGCCTAGGAACATTTATGCCTTTTCAGTCATGTATTTAATTCTGAGTACATTAGCCCACCAAAGGGGTTGCTCTAGCCCTGGTGGCTGCATTTGCAAAGGTGATTTAGATTTCCACCTGCTATTCCTGCATGGTTTCAGTTGCGTGGCAATTACACGGCCCTGGCTTGCCTCAAGAAATACTGCCTCAGTTTCTCCTCTTCTGCAGCTATAAATATCAGTACATTAGGACCATCATTTTTCCTCCTTGTTAAGAGGAAATTTTCTTGCTAAATTTCAAGCCCTGAGTGCAGAAGCAGGAACTAAGCTCAGATCTTTCCTATTTGGTGCCAGGAGTATCGCTGCTGGGCATTTATCTTGAACTGAACACAACCTTTCATACCAAATGAAGTACGAATATCTGGAAAGTTTGGATCCAAAAGAGTGCCAATTTTGATTCAATATAAATAGTACATGCTTTTGATATTTTTTCACAGCTGATAAGCACATATGACAATTTTCATAACCCTTTGTGCATCCACAAAACCTTTTTTTTGGTCAGGAAAACACCACATGGTAGCAAGCCCAAAGGACCTTCTGTTCAGATGCAGGGCATCCTGGATACATCCTCTAACTGCGTAGCTCTGTCCTGTGATATCCATTTCATATCAATCCTGGACATTTGATCATTCATATGATTTCTGGACTTTTAAACATTTCTGATAAGTGGCTATGAGCTCCCAGGAGACTTTCTCTCCATTCACAAATTTGACCTGGCACAAGGAGGATCCAATGGATTGTAAAAACTGCCAGGCAACAGTATGCTGGACTGTAAGAAGAGATAAACTTCACTTCAGACTTTTTTCAAAGATTTGGTGAGAGGAAACTTCACTCCTTTGGGATATCAGAATCCAAAATGTGTTAGTCTCCTTGAAAGACATTTAACTGGTTTTACTTTACCCTTTTTCCTCCCTGTCACTGTGGGATGAAACAAGGCTTGTATTTTACTATGCACTGGGGTGGCCCAGATTGCTGCTGGAGTATAGACATTGAAAGGCAGAAGGCAGCCTCCAGCTTTCCTTGTGTTAATCATAAATAAAATTACTCCCATCTAGGAGGATTACACAGCTGCAAATGAAGTTTTCACTAGTGTACAAGCAACGGTTTCCTTACATATAATTGGCCTGACAGGCCATGGGCAGGAAGGTTGGGCCCACAGAAAAACTTGTTTCCCTCCAGTTCTAAGAAGTTGTTTGTCATATCAGTTCCAGCTGGCTGGTGTCATTACAAGTGCATCTCTTCTGATTAGAAATGCTCCCCGGAAAAAAGGATGGCACCCCTGTTTCTAGGGGTATGTAAGATAAGGTGGGAACAATCTCTTCCCATTGTTCTGGAAGCCTTTTATCTGCAGGTCTAAAATCCACTGTCCTATATGATTATGGAGAACTGACTGTTCTTTTTTTTATTGGCCATATAATTGGGGACTGTTTTGTTAGAAAAGAGATGACTCAAAAAGAGACATGAGAAACCTCAGTCTTTCCTCAAAGGTCATATTTTACGACTGTATTCCAGGTGAGACATCTGTTTAGAACAATGTGGCATAATCTGTTATGCAAGAGAAGGTTCATCCTAATGGATGTACACCTTCCTCTGCCTGGAAGCCTTGACACATCATGCAGCCTTTGTTAAGCTAAGGTAGTGGCTCATCCCCATGAATTCACCAGGTGGATGTAAATAAGGACTTCTCCATGTAAGTAGGACTTTCCACGCCTCCTTGGTAAATTCTAGTCCTCTGGTCCTGAACACACCTGTCTGCAATTTAGTTTTAAGATGACGCTCAAACACATTTATAGACACTTGACCATGGCTTACTCACTGGCTTAATATTTTTCCACCTATCAGTGGAAATACTGAGGTGTTCTACATCTGTTATAGCCTCCACAGAGAATCCTACTCACGAAATTCTACATTTTATTAGTGAGCTACTGAAACAAACTCTTCATCTTGGAAATACATTTGCGACCACCTTCTAACTATCCCTCACTGTAAGACACAAAATATCTATTGTGTTATTTCCTCATCAGTCAAGAATTGTGACAGCCATTACTTTCCTTCTGTCCAGAGACTTCTGACTCTGCCATAGAGGAAACTATGCTGTATGACAGAGTTTTCTCTTGACAAAGTCACACTGGCTGTCATTAGTCTTCTCTAGGCATGTACATAAACAGGTTTGTATCAGTATTTTATTAGAAGCCAAACTTTAAAAATGATCTGTTGTAGAATTCTCCAGTTCTTTCTTTTTCCTATTTTGCTGAAAGAATCATTACATCTGCTTTTTCCCCTCAGACTTTCAAAACATCAGAAATGCTCCATTAGTTGTCAGAAAAAGGCATTAAAGCATTTAAAGGTTACTTTATATAACCCTCTAAAAACTTCATTTCTTCAGTACTTTTCTTAATATTTTTGCTCTTCCTTATATGATAAACAGAAAATGTTCATTGCTTTTCATGTTCCTAATTAAACCTCATGTTTGATCTTGAGTTTTCTGACTTTCCATTTTTATTTGTTTGTGGTATTTTTATACACATCTTCAATAATTTCACCACACTTACACATTTTCTGCCTGTTTTTCTCTTGTTTAAGATCAATAGGAACACATAATTTACAAAATGGCCAATGTTTTCCAGTTTGAAAATTTCATTTCATGGTCTCACTCACCAGAACTGTCTTCCACCCTCATTTCTCAGCTAGTTCTTGCTGTTGCCCCCAGTCAAAATCAAAGAAAAATGCTTCTTGCTCTTTCTGATACCCTTTGTACCCAGAAAACTGCTGCAATGTGTGAAACCTTGCTGACCAGTCTGCAACCTGAAGTGCTGCCATTCCTGCAAAAACTCCCTGTTGCCACCAAGCCCTGTGCTTGGGACAGTCCTGCTTGTTACTCACAAAAAGGCTTCATGCACCCCATTCTGGAGGCCTGGAGCAGCCCCACACCATGCCAGATCTGAGTAGTCCTTGTTCCTCTGCTGGAACATCGTTGTGGAAGGCAGCGTGGCGCACATCACCTCCTGCAAGTCTTCTTGAGCAGCAATTCTATCTTAATATCCTGGCTGGGAATTACCACAAGAAGCTACCTTCCTTGCAGGCATCCACATTTGGGCTGGATTGAACCACTCGTGGCAGAAGTGACAATACTCATAGACACAGACAGCCTGGACCCTTAGACCCTTACTCCTTGCGCAGGTGAGCCTTGCTTATTTTCCAGCAATGTAGTAGGTGGGATTCACCCTTGTTCTCTAGTAATGAAAACTCCTGTGCATTGTTTAATTATTCTGAAGTGTAATGACCTCTGTAGCACTTTGCCTCCCAGCATCACTCTGACCCAAACCTGCTGTTTGCAGTGTTGTGGCTTCATTGATGTGAAACTACGCCTGTTCCTCACGGCCATAATTCTCCCCCTTTCTCCACTGATAATGACGAGGGGAATATTTCTATCTTTCCAGTTTGCTTGGGTTTTGTTTGGTGTGTATTTCTGATTTTGTCTGCAGGGCTTTCCACGTTTCCTCAGAGTGCTTCAATTGAGCAATCCCAAACAGAGGCTCTCCAGATTCCCTCCTATATGGATGCCACTAAGAGGCATGTTTTCTTGTCATGGCACTAACTAGCAAGAGACAAAGACCACAGACCTTGCCAATTCAGTTCAAACCTTGGACTAAAGCATTCAGGATTGGTGCTTCCCTTAGAGAACAGCCCTTACAGAAGCTGCTATAGAGCCATGCAACAGTAGAGAGAGTCCTAAAAGAGCAGCGTAACCTCACCATTTTTGTTTTGGCCACTGAGTTCTTTCATGAAGAATGCACTTCCTACTACTGCTGGGAGCTGGAAGAGCAGAAATAATAAGATGGTCACCTTGTTAGCCAAGGATTAGGCCCAAGCAGTATATATTTAATTAGACTTTAAAGAGCTTATTTCAATGTTAGGAGATGCACTCCTTCCCTGTTGCTGCTCCCTCAATAGAATTGTTGCAGTTACTGTTCTGTTTATCAAGAGAAAGGAGAGTGTTTTTAGACATTGTGAGTACTCAGTTTTTGATTGCAGTTAGATTAAGAAGAAAAAAGTTGACCCAAAGCTCTTGTAGAGGTCATCTAATCTCTTTGGTTGAGAAGATCTGTCCTCCCACAGTCTCACCTTCAGCATTATAAAGGAATACATCTTCCTGATGACAAGCTCTCTTTGCAGGGATACCTCGAACTTGGATGATCCAGAAGCAGCATCTTCTATTACAAAAATTTAGGAGACACATGAGAAATTAGAGTGCTCTTGCATATCTTTGGACTACTCCTTATCCAGAAGATCCAGGGCATTCACAATGAGCATTAGTGAAGACGATGTGGAGAAGTTTCTTGATGGCAACCCTGCTTTTGCCAAGCAGTATTTTGAGAAGAAACTAAAAACAGAGTCCTGGGATAACAATGAGAGTGAAATACTGTTTGAGTTGATCCAAGACATGCAAGAAAGCATCAACATGGAGAAAGTTGTTTTCAAGACCTTGAGAAGAATCAGGTCCCTTATTCATGCTGACCGTTGTAGTCTCTTCATGTATAGGCAGAGAAATGGCACTCCTGAACTGGCAACAAGGCTTTTCAACATCCAAGAGGGAAGTACTCTAGAGGAATGCCTGGTCTCTCCAGACTGCGAGATTGTCTATCCACTGGACATAGGCATTGTGGGCTATGTTGCTCAGACCAAGAAAACCATGAACATCAAGGATGTCCGTGAGGTATGCTTGCCATTTATTTATTATCTGGGTGGAAGAAGGGCTCACAGGGGTCAAGAGGCAGCAGCACACCAAAGTGCTTGGTCAAAGCTCTTGTGGTATACTAGCTATATATCGGGAACAAGTAGCAAGTCTGAAAGTTCCTTCCAATTTCATTTATGGGATGAGGTGAAACTAAGCACATTGATTACACCAGGTCTTAATGCCTGCAAACAGTGCACTGCTACACCTTGCCTGTCTAACTTAAAAAAAAAAAAAATCACATCTAGTCCAGCAGAGTGAATTAGTCTTATCTGCACTGAATGCACATGGGATTTTCCACACAATTTTATAGTCTACGAGTAAGTGACAAAGACATAGAAATTCTTTACAGTGAGTTCAAAGAGGGCTTTCCACCACAAAAGACCTTTGAAAATGTTTGCTCTGATAAAGGTTTAGCTAAGGGCATTTATAGGCATTATTATCAATCATAGCAGGTACATTAACTGCAACCTGTGTTATGGGCAATCTTCATCAGAAACAGCAAGAGACAATCTCAGACTAAAAAAACTCTTTTAGCAAAAATTGCCACTGCAATATCAAAAGGGATCTGACGAATTATAATGTTTTATATTTATGCCTTCATGACAGTATTTACTCCCCATACTTCTGGTTCAGTCTTGTAAACCTGGATGGCAGGAATAACAATCTGCTTGTTTTAATCTGAGGTATAAAACTAAAATCCATGTGACCCAAATATGGCACTTGGGATTACTCCATCTATTGTTTTCTAGTTACAAAGAGACCATCTGTTTATTCATTCATTTGTTGCTCAGTGCCGGCATATTCCTTCAGCAAAATCTTCCTTGTCTTCCACAGAACACACAGAGACATTGTTTTGAAACTGCAACCTGTTTGTGTTTTTTGTTTGTTTGGGTTTTTTGGTTTGGTTTGGTTATTTTTGTTGGTTCTTTTGTTTGTTTGGGTTTTTTTGTGGGTTTTTTGGTTTTTTGTGTTTTTTTGCTGGGGTATTGTTGGTGTTGAGAAAAGCATCAGAATGTGACTTAAATTTTTATTTTTTTGTTTCTGGTGTTTCTCCAAATCTAGGGGAGCATTTCGGATCTGTGAGCTAAGTGCTGCACTGCAACTCTAGCACTTTTAGACATTGCCATGAGACAATTCCTTTGAAAAAGACCCCGGGGCTAAATGCTTGGTCTACCCCATTTGGCAGAAAAGGCCAACAATGGGGAAGGTATGAGGAGAAGATTCATCAGGGAGTAGTCATTCCTTCTGGTGCAACCTTCTGAATATGATCGGAGTCGTGCGGCCTTTTCTAACTCAGATAGAATGGCTTAGAGATGACAATTTATTCACCTGAGCAGGGAGAATATCTTTGGTCAGCAAGACCATCCCAGCACTCCCCCATGGCAGGCGATGATGGTTTCAATATGGCCCTGTGCAGGCAAAGTGATTGGGCATCTCTTTTCCCTGGACTATCCTTTCTCTGCTTTTCAAGAGAAACTCGGGGTAGATGCTGCAAGCTGACAACAAGCTTCATGGTAAAAGCAGAAGAAAAATGAGGGTGAGTGAGCTTGCCAGTGACTGCAGTGGTTTATACCCTGTGGCTGTGCAGTGCTACCTGGCTCTACCCACTCTGCAGCGCTAACAAGAAATCAGAGGAAAGGATGGAAAAGGTATCATGAAGAATGTCATTGACCTGAGAATAACCAGTGGAGAGCCCCCTTGTTCTGAGAGAGTTTGACATGTTAAAGCTTATGATTGGCAAGATCTTCACAGAAAGTTAAAAGTGCATGTGTTGCAGTCAAAAGCCACACCTTCTGCTCTTGACTTTAGTTTTAGCATCCATACCTGGTACAATTTTCTTCTAACTCATTTATTTTCCTCAGTAATTTTTTAACCAAAACTTTCTGTAGGCAGCTTAATTTAAGGGGCTGTGCTTTGAGTTGGTTTCAAGATATGTTGTGAAAAATGCTTATTTGTAAATTCTCTATTAAACAGTGTGCCCAGTTCAGCCCATTTGTGGATGAGCTCACCGACTACACTACGAAAAACATCCTTGCGACACCCATCTTGAATGGCAAAGATTTGGTTGCTGTCATTGTGGCTATAAATAAGCTGAACGGCCCACACTTCACCAGCTCTGATGAAACAGTAAGTCGTCAGCAGCTGAATTCCTGACAAAGGGCTGTTGCTTTTGCCGTGTAACAGAGATCCTTTTAGGCTAGTGATGCCTGCTTTAGTGAAGCTCCACTGGTGTGAGTTTCCCTGAAGAGCACTCACACTCTCATAGAAGAGGCTTATAATGAAGATGCTTATCGCAGATCTTCCAGGGAAGATACAGTGGGATAAGCGTCATGTCATGGCAGTGCAAAGCAAAGCATTTATCCTGGGAAATTACCTTGACGATTTTAAAGCAGTGTTATGAACAACAGTACACATGAAATTGCTACTGCATTCAACTGAATCTCAAAATTTGCCTTTACAGCTTTTTCTGAAATATCTGAATTTTGCATCCTTGAACTTGAAAATTTATCACTTGAGTTATCTTCACAACTGTGAGACTCGAAGAGGACAGGTAAGAGTGAAAATGCTGATTGGCTATCTCAAAATCTAACTAATACATTCTTCTGATTTAAAGTGTGAATCTGATCTTCAGAAGTTTGTTCCTGAAGAACAGAAAGGAGATGCTCCCAATTGCTTTCAGATACTGCCTCTTTCCCAGAGTCCTTCATTACTCTCTCTTTCTTCTGCTATTGGCAACCTGAGGCAGTGGCACCAGTTTCAGCAGGACTGACCTCTAGATGTTTTGTTGACTTGAGGCTATGAAGCACTCTGGGATCATTTCATCATTTCAGACAGCAGCACCAAGAGATTTTCTGAAACACTTAAGGATGTAGTATTTTTCCCCTATCTGCTCATTAAAAAATGCTATTGAATCTCCTCTTAGAGCCAGTAAAATTATTGACGTATGCATGTTGTGTTAGCCTCCATCAGTAGAAAGGAACATATATTAGGGGTTTAGGATATTCTGGATTGAAATTCAGACACCATTCTTTTCCATTAGTTGGGTTACAGTAGGACTGTCATATTTATTGGGATGGATGTGAATCCTTGAAATCACTTTGTGCAGCAAGCAATAGCTGTCACTCAAGAGGACATGGAATTGCATCTATGCCTCATGGCAGCCATCCTCTATTCTCCAACGGGATTCCCATGGAGAATAAATGCCTATGTTAGCAAAACAGATGCAGAATTAATGTTTATTTTGAAGCTTTGGGACAGCACTTATACTTTCTAATTAATTTATTATGCTTTGCCTATTTTTTTTCATTTATCAAAAATGCAAATGATGGTGCAGTGATACAAACACCAGCAATGATGAATGGTTAACTAAAGCAGAACCAGCAAAGGTTTATTTCTGTTGAGAGCTTAGCAATAGGACTAGTCAGGGTAAGAAAGCGGCTAGAAGACAAAGTGGAAACCCATAAGGGAGAAGACCTAATGCTTCTGGTCTGGGACTGACCCAGGAATCCTGTGTTCATATATTACTGCTGTCTGAGCAGGTCCCACAAAAGGAGGAAAGCAAGAACAACATGCAAGACACACTGCTCTAGTTCTGCCAATAGCTCAGCTGTCAAACCTCTGACTAATATATGTCTTAAGGGCTGTGTGAAAGTTACTATAGTTCATTGTGTTAGAATTTAAACTACTGAAGTACAAAGTGAGCAAATGACATTCTCAAAAGTGGTCTAGGATTTTAATATTGCAAATCCCAACAGCAAAGACTGGATGACACTGTGGGTAAATTGGCTTGTGCGAAGACATGTGAGTCTACCTGTGCTCAGATATTGTGTAAAAGCCATATTAGAAAACCATATAATACATTTTTACCAACTTCTTTACATCATACCTTGACTTAGATGTTTTTCAGTTATTTCTCTCAGTCTTTCTCACTGAGCTTGTGGCTTTCAGTACTTATTGCATGTTGTAAAGTGCCAAAAAGCTAAACTGCTGCTCATTTTTGTCTAATGGTTTGTATGACAACACCACTATCCTATTTGAGGGATGCTGACACTGAACGAGTCAGACTTCATACAAGTGGCAGAGTTGTCCCAGTTTGTGGACTAGAAACAGAGAACAGTGCAGCTCAGAATTGCTCAAAAACATCTATTAGTGCCTAGTGAAGAGGTGAGACACAATTTTTCTGGTTGCGGCCATGTAACAGTATTTCTTGTTCAAAGCAGTGGCTCAGTCTGCTTCAGGCTGCAGCTCAGTGCTTCAGAAGCAGAGCTCCTCACATCTCCTGGGTTCAGAAAGCCAGACACACATCTTGGACACCAGCACACACGCAGCAACTAAGCTAAGCAAGAGTGTAGATGCAGAGCAGTATTTGCATAACCATTTCAGAGCAGTATTTGTGTAACCTCTGCTTTTACAAATGAAAGAGCCTAATAGAAACAGCTTTCTTAAAGATACATCTTCAATTCCAGAAGACTGGGAAAGGGATCATAGGCTGATGCAAACACAAAACAGCTGCTCAAACACTTTGAGGAAAGTTTCAAACACCTGGTCAACGTCTGAAATTTGCAATGCTTTTGGTGTAAACTGGTTTTGGATGCAACTTTTTACTAATGCATATAAAATTTAAGTGGGGACAGCTCTTTGCCTGACACTACTACTTTTTCTTGTGCTGTGTTGGTAACATTCGGCTCCTAAATAACACTATGATGACCTGACTCTTTCTCCCTAGTAATTCCCAGTGTGAACAAGTGGTGTAGGTTTCCTGCACTTTTCAGGAGCTGTAATCCAACATTTGGGAAGCCCAAATCTCTCAGAGAAAGGCTTACATTTCGATTTTATCCTGCAGGTGCTGTTGTGGTCAGCTAATAAAGTTTTTGAGGAACTGACAGACATTGAGAGGCAGTTCCACAAGGCTTTTTATACGGTGAGGGCATACCTGAACTGTGACCGGTACTCAGTCGGTCTCCTGGACATGACAAAGCAGAAGGTGAGTGTTCACATGCATGCTGTGTATCTTTTTGCTTGCTGTTATCCACTGAGGTATGATGTGTGCAGGATAAGATTTACTGAGGCAGTAAAAGTGCGAACTAACTTTGAGCTGCTATTGCTACTTTGGTTGGCATTTTTTTACTGTGCAAAGATTAAGATAATGGGTTAAAGAAATCAGAGGGAAAGCTTATCACTGAACTGGGAGGCTGGGAAGATAGAGGAGGGGAAGATGAGTCTGACTTTGGCAATCCCGGTCAAAATCTGCAGCACAAACAAAACCTCACAAAGTCTGTGGGTATCTGAAGTATAGTGAGACACCTGTGGAACCATCAGCAAACCAGCCACCTTCCTCAAGGACTCATTCATGCTCATAATATCTGGGTTTTTAGATGAAATTTGTCTCCATGAAAACAAGCTGACTGAATTGAAGTTACCTCTGATTTGGTCTGATGGTTTGCACCTTTGGCAAAGTTTATGTGGTGGTTACAGAGCATCCTTGCCACTGAAGCCCTCTTTATCCCATGGTCAGGCTGACTGCCTTGTTGACCGAGCTCTTGTAGCATATTGTCTTGTGAAGAGGTGTATTAAAAGATCATTAGTGTAAACTAAAGACATTTTGATCAACATTACAATGTAGCATAAGAAAAAAAAGCAAAAGAAGTATTCCGCTTCTTCAGTCTGGCAAGTAGTAGGTCAGGCAATGGTCACGCTTTGGAAAATGAAGAACACAAAAACATTGTGATAGCTGTTTGCTCTGAGTACAGCCAATGCTCACTGTTCACCGAATGAATCAGCACTCTGTGTATAGGCACTCTATGTGTGGTAATATGCAGCCATATAAATGCTCCTGGCACTTCCAAATTTGGATATTTGGGTATCATTCTGCTGTCTAGTATTGAATTAGTTTTATTATTTCATGCCTTGTCCACACAACAACAAAACAAGCATGGTAGAGCAAGGGTAACTTTGAGGCTTGAGACAGAATGCACTTTTCTACTCTAAAAATACTTTTTTAATTTTAAAACCAGGAATTTTTTGACCTGTGGCCAGTCCTGTTGGGAGAAGTACCTCCCTACTCAGGACCTCGAACCCCAGATGGCAGGGTATGTGAAAAAAAGATTTCTTTAACTCTCTCCTCACTGGATGGATTGCCTTGCAACTTGTTTTAACACCAC